>JBBFKN010000295.1:0-48788 GCA_039654755.1 Calcarius lapponicus | reverse complement strand
GAAATTTGGGGTCCCAGGGGATATGGGGGGATTCTGAGGGATGGGTGGGGGTTATGAGGGATTTGGAGTTCCAAGGGATGGTGGGACTGTGAGAGACTTTGGGGTTCCAAGGGATGGGAGGGCTGTGAGAGACTGGGGGGGCTGTGAGAGTTTTGGGGTTCCAAGGGACTGGGGGGGCTGTGAGGGGTGGAAGGACTGTGAGGAATTTGGGGTTCTAAGGGATGGTGGGGCTGTGAGAGATTGGGGAGGGAGCTGTGAGGAATTTGGGGTCCCAGGGGATATGGGGGCTGTGAGGGGTGGGGGATTCTGAGGGATGGGTGGGGGTTATGAGGGATTTGGAGTTCCAAGGGATTGGGGGGCTGTGAGGGATTGGGGTTCCAAGGGATGGCAGAGCTCTGTGAGGGATGGGGGACTGTAGGGACCAGAGGGCTGTGAGAAATTTTGGGTTCCAAGGGATGGAGGGATCGGGGGAGAGCTGTGAGGAATTTGGGGTTCCAAGGGATGGGGGCCTGTGAAGGATGAGATGGACGATGTAGGGCATGGGGGGGGGCTGTCAGGAATTTAAGGTTCTAAAGGAAGGGGGGTTCCAAGGGATTTGGGGTTCCCAGGGAAGGGGGATCTGTGAGGGATGGAGGGCTGTGAGAAATTGGGGGTTCCAAGGGATGGGGGGACTGTGAGAAATGGGGGGGCTGTCAGGAATTTGGGGTTCCAAGGGATATGGGGCCTGTGGGGGATTTGGGGGGTCCTCCAGAAGCTGCTGGTGATGATGATGATGGTGATGATGATGATGATGGGGAGGTGACACCTGGGGGCTCAGGTGTCCCCAGAGTTGGGGCAGGGGCTGTTCAGGAGGTTTCCCATCCCAAACTCTCCTGATCCCTTCCCTGCTCCAGAAGTGATTCCAGAACTCCCAAAAAATAATTACATTTTTAATTTAACTATTTTTAGTGAGGTTTAATCCCTGAAATTCCTCATTCCCGTGGCTCCTCCCTCAGGATTTGAACCCATTTTTTCCTTCCTCATCCCAAATGAATCCTCCTTGGGATGCTGGCTGGACACTCTGTGGGAGCTGAATCCCAAATTTCCCCAAGGAACCCAAATTTCCCTCCTTTCACCCCAAAAGCCAGAGCTGGGAATGTCAGCAGCGACCTGGACTGGGCTCAGATCCCTGATCATCCCCCAAAAAAATCCCAATTTTTGGCTGGAATAAACACCTGGATTGGATTCATTGGTGTTCCCAGAGCCTTTCTGGGCTTCCCAATTGGGATCATTCCCAATTAATTCACCCTGGAATACCCTGGGTCCCTCAAATCCATCCAGAGAATCCGTTTTTGGCTCTGGGTTTTTATGGGAATCTTATGTGGGGTTTTATGGGAATCTTCTATGGATTTTTATGGGAGTTTTGCATGGATTTTTATGGGAATCTTACATGGATTTTTATGGGAGTTTTACATGGATTTTTATGGGAATCTTACGTGGGTTTTTATGGGAATCTTACGTGGGTTTTTTATGGGAATTAAAAGGGGTTTTATGGGAATCAAAAGGGTTTTTATGGGAATCTTGTGTGGGTTTTTATGGGAATTAAAAGGGTTTTTATGGGAGTCCTTCTATGGATTTTTATGGCATCTTCTATGGATTTTTATGGCATCTTCTATGGATTTTTATGGAATCTTCTATGGGTTTTTATGGGAATCTTTGATGGGTTTTTTATGGGAATCTTCTATGGATTTTTATGGGAATCTTATGGGTTTTTATGGGAATCTTATGGATTTTTATGGGAGTTTTACATGGGTTTTTATGGGAATCTTGTATGGGTTTTTATGGGAATTTTCTATGGGTTTTTATGGGAATCTTGTATGGGTTTTTATGGGAATATTGTATGGGTTTTTATGGGAATTTTCTATGGGGTTTTATGGGAATCTTACATGGATTTTTATCCTCCTTTGATGAGGTTTAATCATTGAAAGTCCCCAGTTCCCATGTAAGATTCCCATAAAAACACATAAGATCTCAGGTGGAAAAAACTGGGATAGGGGAACTGGGGTGAACGTTGTGTGGAGAAGCTGGGGTGAATGTTTTTGTGGAGATCCTGGGTGGAAAAACTGGGATAGGGGAACTGGGGTGAACGTTTGTGTGGAGATTGCTGAATGGAGAAGCTGGGGTGAGTGTTTGTGTGGAGATTGCTGAGTGGAAAAGTTGAGATAGGGGAGCTGGGGTGAATGTTTGTGTGGAGGTTCCCAAGTGGAAAAGCTGGGATAAGGGAACTGGGGTGAATGTTTGTGTGGAGATTCCTGAATGGAAAAGCTGGGGTAGATGTTTGTGTGGAGATCCTGGGTGGAGAAGCTGGGATGGGGGAACTGGGATGAATGTTTGTGTGGAAAAGCTGGGGTGAATGTTTGTGTGGAGATTCCTGAATGGAGAAGCTGGGGTGAATATTTGTGTGGAGATTCCCAAATGGAGAACCTGGGGTGAATGTTTGTGTAGAGATCTCAGGTGGAAAAGCTGGGGTGAATGTTTGTGTGGAGATCCTGGGTGGAAAAGCTGGGAAGAGTGTTTGTGTGGAGATTCCTGAGTGGAGGGAGCTGGGATGAATGTTTGTGTGGAGATTCCCGAATGGGAAAGCTGGGGTGAACATTTGTGTGGAAAAGCTGGGGTGAGTGTTTGTGTGGAGATCTCAGGTGGAAAAACTGGGATAGGGGAACTGGGGTGAATGTTTGTGTGGAAAAGCTGGGATGGGGGAACTGGGATGAATGTTTTGTGTGGAGATTCCCAAGTGGAAATGCTGGGATAGGAGAAGCTGGGGTGAATGTTTGTGTGGAGATCTCAGGTGGAAAAGCTGAGATAGGGAAGCTGGGTGAATGTTTGTGTGGAGATTCCTGAATGGAAAAGCTGGGTGAATGTTTGTGTGGAGATTCCCAAGTGGAAAAGTTGAGATAGGGGAACTGGGGTGAATGTTTGTGTGGAGATTCCCAAGTGGAAAAGCTGGATGGAGGGAGCTGGGGTGAGTGTTTGTGTGGAAAAACTGGGGTGAATGTTTGTGTGGAGATTCCCGAATGGAGAACCTGGGGTGAATGTTTGTGTGGAGATCCCGGGTAGAGAAGCTGGGATGAATATTTGTGTGGAAATTCCTGAATGGAAAAGCTGGGGTAGATGTTTGTATGGAGATCTCAGGTGGAAAAGCTGGGATTGGGGAACTGGGGTGAATGTTTGTGTGGAAAAGCTGGGATGAATATTTGTGTGGAGATTCCCGAGTAGAAAAGCTGGGATAGGGGAGCTGGGGTGAATATTTGTGTGGAGATTCCCAGGTGGAAAAGGTGGGGTGAATGTTTGTGTGGAGATTTCCGAGTGGAGAACCTGGGGTGAATGTTTGTGTGGAGATCTCAGGTGGAAAAGCTGGGATAGGAGAACCGGGGTGAATGTTTGTGTGGAGATTCCCAGGTGGAAAAGCTGGGGTAGATGTTTGTGTGGGGATCTCGGGTGGAAAAGCTGGGATAGGGGAACTGGGGTGAATATTTGTGTGGAGAATCCTGAATGGAAAAGCTGGGGTAGATGTTTGTGTGGAGATTCCCGAGTGGAGGGGAACTGGGGTGAGTGTTTGTGTGGAAAAAGCTGGGGTGAATGTTTGTGTGGAGATCCAGGTGGAAAAGCTGGGGTGAATGTTTGTGTGGAAAAGCTGGGGTGAATGTTGGTGTGGAGATTCCCGAGTGGAAATGCTGGGATAGGGAGAAGCTGGGGTGAGTGTTTGTGTGGAGATCTCCCGAGTGGGAAAAGCTGGGGTGAATGTTTTTGTGGGAAAAGCTGGGATGAGTGTTTGTGTGGAGATCTCAGGTGGAAAAGCTGGGATGGGGGAACTGGGGTGAATGTTTGTGTGGAGATTCCCAAATGGAGAACCTGGGGTGAGTGTTTGTGTGGAGATTCCTGAATGGAAAAGCTGGGGTGAATGTTTGTGTGGAGATCCCGGGTGGAAAAGGTGGGGTGAGTGTTTGTGTGGAGATTCCCAAGAGGAAAAGCTGGGATAGGGGAACTGGGGTGAATGTTTGTGTGGAGATTCCCAGGTGGAAAAGCTGAGGTAGGGGAGCTGGGGTGAGTGTTTGTGTGAAAAAAGCTGGGGTGTTTGTGTGGAGATCCCTGAATGGAGAAGCTAGGATGAATATTTGTGTGGAGATCCCGGGTGGAGAAGCTGGGATGGAGGGAGCTGGGATGAGTGTTTGTGTGGAAAAGCTGGGGTGAATGTTTGTGTGGAGATTCCCAAGTGGAAAAGCTGGTGTGAATGTTTGTGTGGAGATTCCCAAGTGGAAAAGCTGGGGTGAATGGAGGGAGCTGGGGTGAATGTTTGTGTGGAGATTCCTGAATGGAAAGCTGGGGTGAGTGTTTATGTGGAGATTCCCGAATGGAAAAGCTGGGATAGGGGAGCTGGGGTGAATATTTGTGTGGAGATTCCCAAGTGGGAAAGCTGGGGTGAATGTTTATGTGGAAAAGCTGGGGTGAGTGTTGTGTGTGGAGATTCCCGAATGGAAAAGCTGGGGTAGATGTTTGTGTGGAGATTCCCAAGTGGAAAAGCTGGGGTGAACGTTTGTGTGGAGATTCCTGAGTGGAAAAAGCTGGGGTGAATGGAGGGAGCTGGGGTGAATGTTTGTGTGGAGATTCCTGAATGGAAAAGCTGGGGTAAATGGAGGGAGCTGGGGTGAATGTTTGTGTGGAGATCTCAAGTGGAAAAGCTGAGATAGGGGAACTGGGGTGAACGTTTCTGTGGAAAAGCTGGGGTGAACATTTCTGTGGAGATCCCGCCATGGCCCCGGCACACTGCGCTCCCCGTGGCACCCGCCATTTCCCCGGGACGGCTCCCCCAGACCCCTTGGCGAACCCCCAGCATCTCCCACCCCACCCCAAACCCCCGTGAAAACCCAAACCGGGGTCTGATCCGCTCCCAGCCTGGCACCGCTGACCCGCCGCTCTCCACAGGCCGCCCGCTGCCTCCGCTCCCCGCCGGGCTCTCCATGCGAGCCGGGCCCCGATGGCCGCGGTCCCGAGCAAGCGCAGGCCGGACGATGCGGGACCGGGACCGGGATCAGGACCAGGACCGGGATCAGGACCCGGGATCGGGATCGGACGACGAGATCGCCACCAGCGACAGCGGCGACAGCTGCGACAGCTGGCGGCAGCACCGGCAGCGCCGCCCGTGAGCCGTGGGGGGACTCGGGGGGGATTTTTAAATTTTTTTATTTTTAATTCTGCTTTTTTTAATGGGTTTAAAATTTGGGGTGGTATGAGGGATTAGGTTAGGGAATGCTGTGGAATTTTTTTTTTAATTGTAGGGGGGGTCTTGTAGCAATTTTGGTTTTCGGGTGGGGCGGATTTTACAGAATAGTAATTTTGGGTTTGGGGATTTTTAATGGTTTTTAAAAATTTTAATTGGGTTTTAATTAAAAATTTTGGGAATTTTTTAATTTTGGGTTTGGGGATTTTTTAATGGTTTTTTAAAATTTTTAATTGGGTTTTAATTTAATTAAAAATTTTTGGGGGGGGGAGGGGATTTGGGGACTTTGCCCAGCATGAATTTCCTTTGAATTTTGGGAAATCTTAGAGGAGCGATTTGAGGGAGTTTCAATGGGGTGATTTTGTAGTGGATTTTGCACTGGGGAATTGCGGGGATAATTTTAAATTTTGGAGGGAAAACGGGGTGAATTTTGTATAATCCTGGGGGTGGTTTTGTGCTGCCCATCCTGTGGCACGTTGCCCTCTATCACTTTGCCCAGCACGAATTTCCTTTGAATTTTGGGAAATTTTCGAGGAGCTGGGGAGGGATTTTGGAGGAGTTTCTATGGGGTGATTTTGTAGTGCATTTTGCATTGGGGAATTGCAGGATAATTTTAAATTTTGAAGGTAAAACGGGTGAATTAATGCAATTTCGGGGTCGGTTCTGTCCCCGCAGCCCCGTCCATCCTGCGGCGCTCGCGGGGCGCGCCGGGGCGGGAAGCGCGTGCGCTTCGCCCAGGTCACCGTTTACTACTTTGCCCGGCGCCAGGGCTTCACCTGCGTGCCCAGCGCCGGGGGCAGCTCCCTGGGCATGGCCCCCCGGCACCACCGCGCCCGCAGGTACAGCCTCAGCCAGTTCGCCCACCTGCGCCAGGTGAGCCACCGCAGCACCTGCGGCAGCACCTGCGCCGGGAGAAGCTGCGCGGCCAGGAGGAGAGAGGTGAGGGGGGTACCTGGGCAGGGAGGGGAGCCAGGTGGGGAATAGCTGGGGAGGGAGGGAGGAATCCAGGTGGGAAATACCTGGGAGGGAGACCAGAATCCAGGTGGGAAATACCCTGGGGAGGAGGGGGTATCCAGGTAGGAAATAGGTGGAGATAGAGGGTGGAATCCAGGTGGGAATAGGTGGAGATGGAGGGTGGAATCCAGGTGGGAAATACCTGGAGATGGAGGGTGGAATCCAGGTGGGAATAGGTGGAGATGGAGGGTGGACTCCAGGTGGGAAATACTTGGGGAGGGGGGGCAGAATCCACATGGGAGACACCTGGGGAGGGGAGGGGTGGAATCCAGGTGGGAAATACCTGGGGAGGGAAGACAAGATGCAGGTGGGGAATATGTGGGGAGGGGAAATCCAGGTGGGAAATAGGTGGAGAGGGAGGGGGGATCCAGGTGGGAAATAGGTGGAGATGGAAGGTGGAATCCAGGTGGGAATAGGTGGGGAGGAGGGGGGATCCAGGTGGGAAATAGGTGGAGATAGAGGGTGGAATCCAGGTGGGAAATAGGTGGGGATGGAGGGTGGAATCCAGGTGGGGAATACCTGGAGAGGGAGGGCAGAATCCACATGGGAGACACCTGGAGAGGGAGAGCAGAATCCAGGTGGGGAATAGCTGGGGAGGGAGGGAGGAATTCAGGTGGGAAATAGCTGGGGAGGGAGAGCAGAATCCAGGTGGGAATAGGTGGAGATGGAGGGGGGGAATCCAGGTGGGAAATACCTGGAGAGGGAGGGCAGAATCCACATGGGAGACACCTGGAGAGGGAGAGCAGAATCCAGGTGGGAGATACCTGGAGAGGGAGGAATTCAGGTGGGAAATACCTGGGGAGGGGGAGCAGAATCCAGGTGGGAAATACCTGGGGAGGGAGGGGAGGAATTCAGGTGGGAAATAATTGGGATGGGGAAATCCAGGTGGGAAATAGGTGGAGATGGAGGGTGGAATCCAGGTGGGAATAGGTGGGGAGGGAGAGCAGAATCCAGGTGGGGAATAGGTGGAGATGGAGGGTGGAATCCAGGTGGGAATAGGTGGGGAGGGAGGGAGGAATCCAGGTGGGAATAGGTGGAGATGGAGGGTGGAATCCAGGTGAGAAAGACTTGGGGAGGGAAGACAAGATCCAGGTGGGGAATAGCTGGGGGATGGAGGGTGGAATCCAGGTGGGAAATAGCTGGGGAGGGAAGACAAGATCCAGGTGGGGAATAGCTGGGGGATGGAGGGTGGAATCCAGGTGGGGAATATTTGGGGAGGGAAGAGGAATCCAGGTGGGAAATACCTGGAGAGGGAGGGCAGAATCCAGGTGGGAAATACCAAGGGAGGGAGCAAAGGGGAATCCAGGTGGGAAATACCTGGAGGAGGGAGGACAGAATCCACATGGGAGACACCTGGAGAGGGAGAGCAGAATCCAGGTGGGAAATAGGTGGGGAGGGAAGATAAGATCCAGGTGGGGAATATGTGGGGAGGGGAAATCCAGGTGGGAAATAGCTGGGGAGGAGGGGGGATCCAGGTGGGAAATAGGTGGAGATGGAGGGTGGAATCCAGGTGGGAATAGCTGGAGAGGGAGGAATCAGGTGGGAAATACTTGGGGAGGGAGGACAGAATCTACGTGGGAGACACCTGGAGAGGGAGAGCAGAATCCAGGTGGGAAATAGGTGGAGATGGAGGGTGGAATCCAGGTGGGAATACCTGGGGGAAGGAGGGTGGAATCCAGGTAGGAAATAGGTGGAGAGGGAGGGAGGAATCCAGGTGGGAATAGGTGGAGATGGAGGGTGGAATCCAGGTGGGAATAGGTGGGGAGGAGGGGGGATCCAAGTGGGAAATACCTGGGGGAAGGAGGACAGAATCCACATGGGAGACACCTGGGGAGGGAGAGCAGAATCCAGGTGGGAATTACCTGGAGATGGAGGGTGGAATCCAGGTGGGGAATATGTGGGGAGGGAGGGCAGAATCCAGGTGGGGAATATTTGGGGAGGGAAGAGGAATCCAGGTGGGAAATACCTGGAGAGGTAGGACAGAATCCACATGGGAGACACCTGGAGAGGGAGAGCAGAATCCAGGTGGGAAATACCTGGGGAGGGAAGGGGAATCCATGTGGGGAATAGCTGGAGAGGGAGGGCAGAATCCAGGTGGGAATAGGTGGAGATGGAGGCTGGAATCCAGGTGGGAAATAGCTGGGGAGGGAGGGTGGAATCCAGGTGGGAATAGGTGGAGATGGAGGGGGGAATCCAGGTGAGAAAGACTTGGGGAGGGAGGAATTCAGGTGGGAAATACCTGGGGAAGGAGGACAGAATCCACATGGGAGACACCTGGAGAGGGAGAGCAGAATCCAGGTGGGAAATAGGTGGAGATGGAGGGTGGAATCCAGGTGGGAATAGGTGGGGAGGAGGGGGGATCCAGGTGGGAAATAGGTGGAGAGGGAGGGTGGAATCCAGGTGGGAAATAGGTGGAGAGGGAGGGCGGAATCCAGGTGGGGAATACTTGGGGAGGGGGGGCAGAATCCACGTGGGAGACACCTGGGGAGGGAGGGTGGAATCCAGGTTGGAAATACCTGGGGAGGGAAGACAAGATTCAAGTGGGGAATATGTGGGGAGGGTGGAATCCAGGTGGGAAATACCTGGAGAGGGAGAGCAGAATCCAGGTGGGGAATAGGTGGAGATGGAGGGTGGAATCCAGGTGGGGAATAGCTGGGGAGGAGGGGGAATCCAGGTGGGAAATACTTGGGGAGGGAGGGAAGAATCCAGGTGGGAAATGGGTGGAGATGGAGGGGGGATCCAGGTGGGAAATAGCTGGAGAGGGAGGGGGATCCAGGTGGGAAATAGCTGGAGAGGGAGGGTGGAATCCACATGGGAGACACCTGGAGAGGGAGGGCAGAATCCAGGTGGGAAATAGGTGGAGAGGGAGGGTGGAATCCAGGTGGGAATAGCTGGGGAGGAGGGTGGAATCCAGGTGGGAGATGCCTGGGGAGGGAAGGGGAATCCAGGTGAGAAAGACTTGGGGAGGGAGGAATTCAGGTGGGAAATACCTGGAGAGGGAGGGCAGAATCCAGGTGGGAAATACCAAGGGAGGGAGCAAAGGGGAATCCAGGTGGGGAATATGTGGGGAGGGAGGGCAGAATCTAGGTGGGGAATAATTGGGGAGGGAAGAGGAATCCAGGTGGGAAATACCTGGAGATGGAGGGTGGAATCCAGGTGGGAATAGGTGGAGATGGAGGGTGGAATCCAGGTGGGAATAGCTGGGGAGGAGGGGGGATCCAGGTGGGAATAGGTGGAGATGGAAGGGGGATCCAGGTAGGAAATAGGTGGAGATGGAGGGGGGAATCCAGGTGGGAAATAATCTGTGGAGGGAAGGAGACCAGAATCCAAGAAAACTCTGACCATTTGCAGGGGCAATTTAAAATTTTGTAGGAAACAGGACGGAAAACGGGTGAATTTAATGTCACTTTGAGGTGATTTCAGACTCTCAAACCTCCTTCCCTGGCAGCTGACCCAGAACGGGACGGTGCCGTCGGCCGAGGCGGCGGGGCTGACCTTGGCCGACGTGTCGGACGAGGAGCTGGAGGCGGGCCAGGTGGAGGTGGGCGATTATTTCTACCTGCAGCCGCTGCCCACCAAGCGGCGCCGGGCGCTGCTGCGCGCCTCGGGCGTGCGCCGCATCGACGCCGAGGAGCGCCAGGAGCTGCGGGCGCTGCGCCTGTCCCGCGAGCAGTGCGGCTGCCACTGCCGGCTGACCTGCGAGCCGCGCACCTGCGCCTGCAGCCAGGCGGGCATCCAGTGCCAGGTGAGGGCATTCAGTGCCAGGTGAGGCTGGGCAGGGGTTCAGGGTGGTCACTGTGTGCCAGGTGAGGGCACCCAGACCCAGGAGCAGTGCGGCTGCCACTGCCGGCTGACCTGCGAGCCGCGCACCTGCGCCTGCAGCCAGGCGGGCATCCAGTGCCAGGTGAGACATGGAGGGGTCTGGGGGGCACCCAGTGCCAGGTGAGACACACAGAGGGGTCAGGGTGGTCATTGTGTGCCAGGGGAGGGCACCCAGCCCCAGGAGCAGTGCGGCTGCCACTGCCGGCTGACCTGCGAGCCGCGCACCTGCGCCTGCAGCCAGGCGGGCATCCAGTGCCAGGTGAGGGCATTCAGTGCCAGGTGAGACATGGAGGGGTCTGGGGGGCACCCAGTGCCAGGTGAGGGCATCCAGTGCCAGGTGAGACATGGAGGGGTCTGGGGGGCATCCAGTGCCAGGTGAGACACACAGGGGTGCCAGGCCGGCATCCAGTGCCAGGTGAGACACACAGAGGGGTCTGGGGGGCACCCAGTGCCAGGTGAGGGCATCCAGTGCCAGGTGAGGTTGGGCAGGGGGTCAGGGTGGCATCCAGTGCCAGGTGAGGGCATCCAGTGCCAGGTGAGGGCACCCAGCCCCAGGAGCAGTGCGGCTGCCACTGCCGGCTGACCTGCGAGCCGCGCACCTGCGCCTGCAGCCAGGCGGGCATCCAGTGCCAGGTGAGACATGGAGGGGTCTGGGTGGTCATTGTGTGCCAGGTGAGGGCATCCAGTGCCAGGTGAGGGCATCCAGTGCCAGGGGAGGGCACCCAGACCCGCGAGCAGTGCGGCTGCCACTGCCGGCTGACCTGCGAGCCGCGCACCTGCGCCTGCAGCCAGGCGGGCATCCAGTGCCAGGTGAGACACACGGGGGTGCCAGGCGGGCATTCAGTGCCAGGTGAGACACACAGGGGTCTGGGTGGTCATTGTGTGCCAGGGGAGGGCATCCAGTGCCAGGTGAGACACACAGAGAGGTCTGGATGGTCATTGTGTGCCAGGGGAGGGCATCCAGTGCCAGGTAAGACCTGGGAGGGGGGTCAGGGTGGCATCCAGTGCCAGGTGAGACACACAGAGGGGTCTGGATGGTCATTGTGTGCCAGGCGGGCATCCAGGGCCAGGTGAGACACACAGGGATGCCAGGTGAGGCTGGGCAGGGGGGTCAGGGTGGCCTTCAGTGCCAGGTGAGGGCACCCAGTGCCAGGGGAGGGCTCCCAGTGCCAGGTGAGACATGGAGGGGTCTGGGTGGCATCCAGTGCCAGGTGAGACACACAGAGGGGTCTGGATGGTCATTGTGTGCCAGGTGAGATCAGGGAGGGAGGCCAGGCTGGTCCTTGTGTGCCAGGTGAGGGCATGCAGTGCTAGGTGAGACACACGGGGGTGCCAGGTGGGCATCCAGTGCCAGGTGAGGGCATGCAGTGCCAGGTGAGACATGGAGGGGTCAGGCTGGTCATTGTGTGCCAGGTGAGGGCATCCAGTGCCAGGTGAGGGCATTCAGTGCCAGGTGAGGCTGGGCAGGGGGTCAGGGTGGTCACTGTGTGCCAGGTGAGGGCACCCAGACCCAGGAGCAGTGCGGCTGCCACTGCCGGCTGACCTGCGAGCCGCAGCCAGGCGGGCATCCAGTGCCAGGTGAGACATGGAGGGGTCAGACGGGCATCCAGTGCCAGGTGAGACACACAGAGGGGTCTTGGTGGTCATTGTGTGCTAGGTGAGGGCATCCAGTGCCAGGTGAGGGTATCCAGTGCCAGGTGAGACACACAGGGGTGCCAGGCGGGCATTCAGTGCCAGGTGAGACACACAGAGGGGCCTGGGTGACATCCAGGGCCAGGTGAGACACACAGGGGTGCCAGGCAGGCATCCAGTGCCAGGTGAGACACACAGAGGGGTCAGGGTGGCATCCAGTGCCAGGTGAGACATGGAGGGGTCTGGGGGGCATCCAGTGCCAGGTGAGACATGGAGGGGTCTGGGGGGCATCCAGTGCCAGGTGAGGGCATCCAGTGCCAGGTGAGACTGGGCAGGGGTTCAGGCTGGCATCCAGTGCTAGGTGAGACATGGAGGGGTCAGGGTGGCATCCAGTGCCGGGTGAGACATGGAGGGGTCTGGGGGGCATCCAGTGCCAGGTGAGACATGGAGGGGTCAGGGTGGCATCCAGTGCCGGGTGAGGGCATCCAGGGCCAGGTGAGACACACAGAGGGGCCATGGTGGTCACTGTATGCCAGGTGAGACATGGAGGGGTCTGGGGGGCATCCAGTGCCAGGTGAGACACACAGGGGTGCCAGGCGGGCATCCAGTGCCAGGTGAGGCTGGGCAGGGGGTCAGGGTGGTCACTGTGTGCCAGGTGAGGGCACCCAGACCCAGGAGCAGTGCGGCTGCCACTGCCGGCTGACCTGCGAGCCGCGCACCTGCGCCTGCAGCCAGGCGGGCATCCAGTGCCAGGTGAGACACACGGGGGTGCCAGGCGGGCATCCAGTGCCAGGTGAGACATGGAGGGGTCAGGCGGGCATCCAGTGCCAGGTGAGACATGGAGGGGTCAGGCGGGCATCCAGGGCCAGGTGAGACACACACAGGGGTGCCAGGCGGGCATCCAGTGCCAGGTGAGGGCATTCAGTGCCAGGTGAGACATGGAGGGGTCTGGGGGGCATCCAGTGCCAGGTGAGACACACAAAGGGGTCTGGGTGGTCACTGTGTGCCAGGTAAGGGCATCCAGTGCCAGGTGAGACCTGGGAGAGGGTCAGGGTGGCATCCAGTGCCAGGTGAGACATGGAGGGGTCTGGGGGGCATCCAGTGCCAGGTGAGACACACAGGGGTGCCAGGTGAGGCTGGGCAGGGGGTCAGGGTGCCCTTCAGTGCCAGGTGAGGGCATCCAGTGCCAGGTGAGACATGGAGGGGTCTGGGGGGCACCCAGTGCCAGGTGAGGGCACCCAGTGCCAGGTGAGGGCATCCAGTGCCAGGTGAGACATGGAGGGGTCTGGGGGGCACCCAGTGCCAGGTGAGGGCACCCAGTGCCAGGTGAGACACACAAAGGGCTTTGGGGTGGGTGGGATTGGAGGTTTGGAGCTGCTCCTCGTGTGCTTCCTGTTCTGTGCTCTCACTCCTTGAGGAGTGGGGAGAGCCAGGTGTGCCAGGTGAGGGCATCCAGTGCCAGGTGAGCTGGGATAAGGGGCACAGCTGGGCCTGCACACCTGCGGGGTCTCACCCCGTCCTTGGGGTGGGATTTGCACCATGGAGGGTCTCACCCCGTCCTTGGGGTGGGATTTGGCCCCTGCAGGGTCTCACCCCGTCCTTGGGGTGGGATTTGTCCCCTGCAGGGTCTCACCCCGTCCCTGTCCCTGTCCCCAGGTGGATCGCACCTCGTTCCTGTGCAGCTGCTCCTGGGACAAAGCCCCAGCACCATGTTTGGGGTGGGATTTGTACCCTGAAGGGTCTCACCCTGTCCTTGGGGTGGGATTTGTCCCCTGCAGGGTCTCACCCCGTCCTTGGGGTGGGATTTGCACCCTGAAGGGTCTCACCCTGTCCTTGGGGTGGGATTTGTCCCCTGCAGGGTCTCACCCCGTCCTTGGGGTGGGATTTGCACCCTGAAGGGTCTCACCCTGTCCTTGGGGTGGGATTTGGCCCCTGCAGGGTCTCATCCCGTCCTTGGGGTGGGATTTGGACCTTGGAAAGCTCCTGCAGGGTCTCACCCCGTCCCTGTCCCCGTCCCCAGGTGGATCACACCTCGTTCCCGTGCGGCTCCTCCCAGGACAAAGCCCCAGCACCATGTTTGGGGTGGGATTTGGCCCCTGCAGGGTCTCACCCCGTCCTTGGGGTGGGATTTGTCCCCTGCAGGGTCTCACCCTGTCCTTGGGGTGGGATTTGGACCCTGCAGGGTCTCACCCCGTCCCTGTCCCTGTCCCCAGGTGGATCACACCTCGTTCCCGTGCGGCTGCTCCCGGGACAAAGCCCCACCATGATGTTTGGGGTGGGATTTGGACCCTGGAGGCCCCTGCAGGGTCTCACCCCGTCCCTGGGGTGGGATTTGGACTCTGGAGGGTCTCACCCCATCCTTGGGGTGGGATTTGGACTCTGCAGGGTCTCACCCCGTCCTCGGGGTGGGATTTGGCCCCTGCAGGGTCTCACCTCATCCTTGGGGTGGGATTTGGACCCTGGAGGCCCCTGCAGGGTCTCACCCTGTCCTTGGGGTGGGATTTGGATCCTGGAGGGTCTCACCCCGTCCTTGGGGTGGGATTTAGAGCCTGGAGGCCCCTGCAGGGTCTCACCCCATCCTTGGGGTGGGATTTGGCTCCTGCAGGGTCTCACCCCGTCCTTGGGGTGGGATTTGGCCCCTGCAGGGTCTCACCCTGTCCTTGGGGTGGGATTTGGACCTTGGAAAGCTCCTGCAGGGTCTCACCCCATCCTTGGGGTGGGATTTGGCCCCTGCAGGGTCTCACCCCGTCCCCGTCCCTGTCCCCAGGTGGATCACACCTCGTTCCCGTGCGGCTGCTCCTGGGACAAAGCCCCAGCACCATGTTTGGGGTGGGATTTGGACCCTGGAGGGCTCCTGCAGGGTCTCACCCTGTCCTTGGGGTGGGATTTGTCCCCTGCAGGGTCTCACCCCATCCTTGGGGTGGGATTTGGACCCTGGAGGCCCCTGCAGGGTCTCACCCCGTCCCCGTCCCTGTCCCCAGGTGGATCGCACCTCGTTCCCGTGCGGCTGCTCCCGGGACGGCTGCGCCAACGCGGCCGGCCGCATCGAGTTCAACCCGCTGCGCGTCCGCACGCACTTCCTGCACACGCTGATGAAGCTGGAGCTGGAGAACCGGCGCCAGGAGATGATGGAGGAGGAGGAGGAGGAGGAAGGCGCCGCGGGCCCCAGCTGGCCGCCCCCGCCGCCCCCCGAGACTCAGGACTTCCAGGAGTACCTGGCCGAGAACGAGCGGGCAGTGCTGCACCTGCAGACGGCCGAGGAGCTGGAGAGGCTGAAGGCCGAGGAGGAAGACTCCGCCGGCGGCTCCGGGGCAGAGGGGGGCGGGCTCTGCGTGCTGGGCGAGCCCCTGGATGGCACCTGGCAGGTGAAACCCCCCCTGAGCTCCGCCATCCTCATCCCGGCCCAGTTCCCGCTGGAACCCCCCGTGCTCTGCTACCCCCCGGCCCAGGTGGGCTCCCAGCCCTACCTGCCCGACGCCCCGGGGCTCCTGTGCCAGCTGGCGGCTGCCAAGGGGGGCGGTGGGCACGGGGAGCACCCGGCTGCGGCCTCCAGCCCCCCTGGCAAGGAGCTGGGGGTGCCCCCTGTGGCTGCCAGCAAGGAGGGAGCGCCCCGAGATCTGCCCGAGCACCTGGAGCAGCCTCACCTGCCCGTGTGAGCGGGCTCAGGCTCCGTTATTTATTCCATGGATTGGTTATTTAATCGGTGGGGGCTGCTCTGGGCAGGGGGTTCACCTGGGAGTCCTTGTCTCACCTGGGAGGGGCAGCAGGACTCACCTGAGCTGGAGCCTTCCTGTGCCAGGACTCACCTGAGCTGGAGCCGTCCTGTTCTCCATCCCACCTGAGCTGGAGCCTCTGGGATCCTTCCTGTTCTCCATCCCACCTGTGCCAGGACTCACCTGAGCTGGAACCTCCATCCCACCTGGCAGAGATCACCTGTGCCAGGACTCACCTGTGCCAGGACTCACCTGAGCTGGAGCCTTCCTGTTCTCCATCCCACCTGAGCTGGAGCCTCTGGGATCCATCCTGTTCTCCATCCCACCTGTGCCAGGACTCACGTGAGCTGCAGCCTCTGGGATCCTTCCTGTTCTCCATCCCACCTGTGCCAGGACTCACCTGAACTGGAGCCTCTGGGATCCTTCCTGTTCTCCATCCCACCTGTGCCAGGACTCACCTGAGCTGGGTCCTTCCTGTTCTCCATCCCACCTGTGCCAGGACTCACCTGAGCTGCAGCCTCCTGGATCCCAGGGCAGCTCTGCCTCCACTTTCCTTGTTTTTCAGGGAAAATCCGTTTTTTTCCCTAATTCCTGTTCGTTTCATGAATGTCTCACCTGGGCCACCTCCTGCTCACCTGCAGCTGGGCTGGGTTGGGAAACACCTGGAACTGGCACAGGAGAGCCAAGGCTGGAGTCCCCAAACTCACCTGGAAAATTCTGAGTTGAACCAACTTCACCTCCATCACCTGGAACTGATCACCTGGACCTGTGGGGACCTTCTGGAACGTTCTGGGAGGTGCCTCCAGCCTCCAGCCCATGGTGCCAGAGCCCTGCAGGTGTGCACAGGTGTGCTGCTCCTGCCCACCTGTGCTCCCTCTGGGCATCTCCACTGGCACCAAACTGGTCAGACTGGGATGGATTCAGGTTCTCCAGGTGTGGGTTCCATCCCAGCCCCACCTGGATTCACGGGACGCCCACCTGTGCTCCAGACCTTCCTGGGGTGAAACTTCTCCTTTCTGGGGCTTTCCCAACTCTTTTTTTTGGCTTCAGCCAGGTGAGATCAACCTGGCCCAGGAGCAATTCCAGCCTGGGGAGAGGGGAAATTTGGGATGTGGGGTGGGGGCTGCTCTGTGCTGGCTCCGAGCGCTGGGGATCTGCTCACCTGGATCTGCTCACCTGGACCTGCTCACCTGGATCTGCTCACCTGGACCCTACAGACTGTGGGATCTGCTCACTTTGTGGGATCTGCTCACCTGGATGCTCCTGGATTCTTGGATCTGCTCACCTGGATGCTCCTGGATTCTGGGATCTGCTCACCTGGATGCTCTTGGGTTTTGGGATCTGCTCACCTGGATCTGCTCACCTGGACCCTACAGACTGTGGGATCTGCTCGCCTTGTGGGATCTGCTCACCTGGATCTGCTCACCTGGATGCTCTTGGGTTTTGGGATCTGCTCACCTGGATGCTCCTGGATTCTGGGGTCTGCTCACCTGGATGCTCTTGGGTTTTGGGATCTGCTCACCTGGATCTGCTCACCTGGATGCTCCTGGACTCTGGGATCTGCTCACCTGGATGCTCCTGGATTCTGGGATCTGCTCACCTGGATGCTCCTGGACTCTGGAGTCTGCTCACCTGGATGCTCCTGGATTTTGGGATCTGCTCACCTGGATCTGCTCACCTGGACCCTACAGACTGTGGGATCTGCTCACCTGGATCTGCTCACCTGGATGCTCCTGGATTCTGGGATCTGCTCACCTGCTTGGGACTGCGCCCCAAAACCTGCATTGTGCTCACCTGGACCCTACAGACTGTGGGACCTGCTCACCTGGATCTGCTCACCTTGTGGGACCTGCTCACCTGGACCTGCTGGATCTGCTCACCTGAGCATTCCCAGAATCTGCTCTTCTTGTGGGACCTGCTCACCTGGATCTGCTCACCTGAATCTGCTCACCTGAGGACTTCCAGGACCTGCTCACCTTGTGGGATCTGTGTCCCTGGACCTGCTCACCTGAGGACTTCCAGGACCTGCTCACCTGGTGGGACCTGCTGACCTTGTGGGATCTGTGTCCATGGACCTGCTCACCTGAATGTGCTCACCTGAGCACTCCCAGGACCTGCTCACTTGGTGGGATCTGTGTCCATGGACCTGCTCACCTTGTGGGATCTTCTCACCTGGTGGGATCTTCTCACCTAGACCTGCTCAGCAGGACCTGCTCACCTGAGCACTTCCAGGATCTCCTCACCTTGTGGGACCTGCTCACCTGGTGGGATCGGTGTCCATGGACCTGCTCACCTTGTGGGACCTGCTCACCTGGTGGGATCTTCTCACCTGGTGGGATCAGTGTCCATGGACCTGCTCACCTGGTGGGACCTGCTCAATTGTGGGATCTCCTCACCTGGTGGAATCTTCTCACCTGGTGGGATCTTCTCACCTGGTGGGCCCTGCTCACCTGGACCTGCTCACCTGGTGGGCCCTGTGCCTTCAGGCCGTGCCCACCTGGCTGCCCCCAGCCCTGGGGGTCCCGGGCTCCCAAACCCCCCGGCCCAGCCCAGCCCAGCCCAGCCCCTCCTGTCCTTTTCCGGAATTTTCCGTTTCTCCGTCGCCTTTTCCAGCAGATTCCCCACCCCGGCCTCTGACCCTCGCCCGTTTGGGGGTCCTGGGGGGCACCTGGGGGGCACCTGTGCCCCGTGGGGGGGTTTAAAGGGGGCTCAGAGTGGGGTTTTGAGGTCATTGAGGGGTTTTTTGGGGGTTCAGAGGGGTTTTTATGGGATTTAGGGGTTCAGAGGGGTTTAAGGGAGCTCAGAGGGGTTTTTAGGGTGTACAGGAAGGTTCAAAATGGGGTTTTTAGGGTTTTTTTGGGGGGTTGAGAGGGGTTTTTATGGGGTTTAGGGGTTCAGGAGAGTTTGAAAAGGGGTTTAAGGGGGCTCAGAGTGGGGTTTTGAGGTCATTGAGGGTTTTTTGGGGGTTGAGAGGGGTTTTTATGGGATTTAGGGTCTCAGAGGGGTTTAAGGGGATTGGAAAGGAATTTGAAGGGTTTAAGGGGGCTCAGAGTGGGGTTTTGAGGCCATTGAGGGGTTTTGGGGGTTTAGAGGGGCTCAGAGGGGTTTTTATGGGATTTAGGGGTTCATAGGGGTTTTTATGGGGTTTAGGGGTTCAGAGGGGTTTTTATGGGATTTAGGGGTTCAGGACAGTTTAAAAAGGGATTTAAGGGGGCTCAGAGGGGTTTTTAGGGGTGCACAGGAAGGTTCAAAATGGGGTTTTAAGGGGTTTTTTGGGGTTCAGAGGGGTTTTTATGGGATTTAGGGGTTCAGAGGGGTTTTTATGGGTTTTAGGGGTTCAGAGGGGTTTAAGGGGATTTAAAAGGAATTTGAAGGGTTTAAGGGGGCTCAGAGTGGGGTTTTGAGGCCATTGAGGGGTTTTTTGGGGTTGAGAAGGGTTTTTATGGGGTTTAGGGGTTCAGAGGGGTTTTTATGGGGTTTAGGGGTTCAGGAGAGTTTAAAAAGGGGTTTAAGGGGGCTCAGAGGGGTTTTTAGGGGTGTACAGGAAGGTTCAAAATGGGGTTTTAAGGTTTTTTTTTTGGGGTTCAGAGGGGTTTAAGGGGATTTAAAAGGAATTTGAAGGGTTTAAGGGGGCTCAGAGTGGGGTTTTGAGGCCATTGAGGGGTTTTTTGGGGTTCAGAGGGGTTTTTATGGGGTTTAGGGGTTCAGGAGAGTTTGAAAAGGGGTTTAAGGGAGCTCAGAGGGGTTTTTATGGGGTTGAAAAGGGTTTTTATGGGGTTTAGGGGTTGAGAGGGGTTTTTATGGGGTTTAGGGGTTCAGGAGATTTTAAAAAGGGATTTAAGGGGCCTCAGAGGGGTTTTTAGGGGTGTACAGGGGGTTCAGGGAGGTTCAAAATGGGGTTTATGGTGGCATTGAGGGGTTTTTTGGGGTTGAAAAGGGTTTTTATGGGATTTAGGGGTTCAGAGGGGTTTTTATGGGGTTTAGGGGCTCAGGACAGTTTAAAAAGGAGTTTAAGGGGGCTCAGAAGGGTTTTTTGGGGTTGAAAAGGGTTTTTATGGGATTTAGGGTCTCAGAGAGGTTTTAATGGGGTTTAGGGGTTCAGGAGAGTTTGAAAACGGATTTAAGGGAGTTCAGAGGGGTTTTTAGGGGTGTACAGGAAGGTTCAAAATGGGATTTTTAGGGGTTTTGAGGCCATTGAGGGGTTTTTTGGGGTTCAGAGGGGTTTTTATGGGGTTTAGGGGTTCAGGAGAGTTTAAAAAGGGGTTTAAGGGGGCTCAGAGGGGTTTTTAGGGTGTACAGGAAGGTTCAAAATGGGGTTTTTAGGGTTTTTTTGGGGTTGAGAGGGGTTTTTATGGGATTTAGGGGTTCAGAGGGGTTTAAGGGGATTTAAAAGGAATTTGAAGGGTTTAAGGGGGCTCAGAGTGGGGTTTTGAGGTCATTGAGGGTTTTTTTGGGGTTCAGAGGGGTTTTTATGGGATTTAGGGGTTCAGAGGGGTTTTTATGGGATTTAGGGGTTCAGGACAGTTTAAAAAGGGATTTAAGGGGGCTCAGAGGGGTTTTTAGGGGTGCACAGGAAGGTTCAAAATGGGGTTTTAAGGTTTTTTTTTGGGGGGTTGAAAAGGGGTTTTTCTGGGATTTAGGGGTTCAGAGGGGTTTAAGGGGATTTAAAAGGAATTTGAAAGGTTTGAGGGGGCTCAGAGTGGGGTTTTGAGGTCATTGAGGGGTTTTTGGGGTTGAAAAGGGTTTTTATAGGGTTTAGGAGTTCAGGAGAGTTTAAAAAGAGGTTTAAGGGGGCTCAGAGGGGTTTTTAGGGTGTACAGGAAGGTTCAAAATGGGGTTTTAAGGGTTTTTTTTTGGGGTTGAGAGGGGTTTTTATGGGTTTTAGGGGTTCAAAGGGGTTTAAGGGGATTTAAAAGGAATTTGAAGGGTTTAAGGGGGCTCAGAGTGGGGTTTTGAGGCCATTGAGGGGTTTTTTGGGGTTCAGAGGGGTTTTTATGGGATTTAGGGGCTCAGGAGAGTTTAAGGGAGCTCAGAGGGGTTTTTAGGGGTGCACAGGAAGGTTCAAAATGGGGTTTCTAGGGGTTTTGAGGTCATTGAGGGTTTTTTGGGGGGTTCAGAGGGGTTTTTGTGGGATTTAGGGGTTCAGGAGAGTTTAAAAAGAGGTTTAAGGGGGCTCAGAGGGGGTTTTGATGTCATTGAGGGGTTTTTTTTGGGTTGAAAAGGGTTTTTATGGGATTTAGGGGTTCAGGAGGGTTTAAGGGGGCTCAGAGGGGTTTTTAGGGGTGTACAGGGGGTTCAGGGAGGTTCAAAATGGGGTTTATGGTGGCATTGAGGGTTTTTTGGGGTTGAAAAGGGGTTTTTATGGGATTTAGGGTTCAGAACATCTCCATGGGGTTCAGAGGGGTCTGGGGGAGTCCATGGAATTCCTGGATTTATCCCATTGCACCTCAAACCCTGCCGGAATTCCCAGATTTCTCCCATTTCGCTCCAAACCTTCCAGAATTCCTGGATTTGTCCAATTTCACCTCAGAATTCCCAGATTTATCCCATTTCACCCCAGAATTCCCAGATTTATCGCACTGCACCCCAAACCACACCAGAATTTTCTGTATTTATCCCATTTCACCTCAGAATTCCCAGATTTCTCCAATTTCAGCCCAAACTCCCCGGAATTCCAAGATTTATCCAATTTCACCCCAGAATTCCCAGATTTATTCCATTGCACCCCCAAACCATGGAATTCCCGGATTTCTCCCATTGCACCCCAAACCATGGAATTCCCAGATTTATCCCATTTCGCTCCAAACCTTCCAGAATTACCGGATTTGTCCAATTTCACCTCAGAATCCTCAGATTTCTCCCATTTCAGCCAAAACCACAGAATTCCGAGATTTATCCAATTTCAGCCCAGAATTCCCAAATTTATCCCATTGCACCCCAAAACGTGGAATTCCCAGATTTCTCCCGTTTCACCTCAGAATTCCCAGATTTCTCCCATTTCAGCCCAAATTCCCCAGAATTCCCAGATTTATCCAATTTCACCCCAGAATTCCCGGATTTCTCCCATTTCACCCCAGAATTCCCGGATTTCTTCCATTTCAGCCCAGAATTCCCGGATTTCTCCCGTTTCACCCCAGAATTCCCAGATCTCTCCCGTTTCAGCCCAGAATTCCCGGATTTCTCCCGTTTTCCCCCAGGCTCCATGGGGTCAGGTGAGGTTTCCCTTTTCCCCCCGGTTGGATTCCGTGGATCCGGCCCCTCGCTGGTGCTGCAGCCCCCCAAAAAACCCCCGGGGACCCCCAGAGCAGCTTCAGAACTTTGAATCTCATTTTTTATTTTTTATTCCCCTTTTTACTATTTCTTTCTCTTTTTTTTTTTATTATTATTCCTTTAATTTTTTAATTCAGTTTTTCTTTTAAATTTAATTTTTCTAAATTTTTTTTTTTTATTCCTTTAATTTTTTAATTCCGTTTTTCTCCTCTTTTAAATTTAATTTTTTTTCTAATTTTTGCTTTCATTTCCTTTTTCTGTTTTTATCGCCTTACTTCTTTATCGCATTTTTACTTCTTTTTTTTAAAAATTCGATTTATTTCCTGTTTTCATTTTCCCCTTTTGTTTTTAATTCCATTTTAATTTTTTTTTTTTTGGTTTTTCATTTCCATTTTAACTCCACGTTTAATGCCACCGAGTGAATCCAAAGCTTTCTCCCCACTGTTACTCATTTTTCCTGCTTTTCCGCCGTTTCCCGGGACGATGCTGTATTTAAAGAGAATATTTAAGTGGAAAAATAAAAAGTGCTTAAACTTGACCCAGAGTTGTGCCTTAAACGGGGGCTAATTCGTAAAACTTGGGTTAAATCTGGGCTAAATCAAACAAAATTTGGGGTCAGTAATGAAATTTGGGTGGAATGCGCTGGGATTTGGGTGAGGTTCACTAAATTTGGGTGAAATTCGCAGGATTTGGGTAAAAACCCAACGTTGCCTGTGGGTTCCCAGTTCCCATTATCCCATCCCATCATCCCGTCATTGCCGTCCCATTATCCCATTATCCCGTCCCATTATCCCATCCCAGTTCCCATTATCCCATCCCATCGTTCCCATCCCATCATTGCCATTATCCCATCCCATTATCCCATCCCAGTTCCCATTATCCCATCCCATCATTCCCATCATTGCCATCCCAGTTCCCAGTTCCCATCCCATTATTCCATTATCCCATTGCATCCCAACATTCCCATCCCATTATCCCATCCCACCATTCCCATCATTGCCATCCCATTATCCCAGTTCCCAGTTCCCATCCCATCATTCCCATCACTGCCATCCCATTATCCCATTATCCCATCCCAGTTCCCAGTTCCCATCCCATTATCCCATTGCATCCCAACATTGCCATCATTGCCATCCCATTATCCTTTCCCAGTTCCCATCCCATTATCCCATTATCCCATCCCATCATTCCCATCATTGCCATCCCGTTATTCCATTATCCCATCCCAGTTCCCCAGTTCCCATCCCATTATCCCATCCCATCCCATCATTCATCATTCCCATCATCCCGTCATTGCCATCCCATTATCCCGGTTCCCAGTTCCCATCCCATTATCCCATCCCATCATTGCCATCATTCCCATCATTGCCATCCCATTATCCCATTATCCTTTCCCAGTTCCCATCCCATTATCCCATCCCATCCCATCATTGCCATCCCATTATCCCATCCCATTATCCCATCCTGTTATCCCATTATCCCATTCCAGTTCCCAGTTCCCATCCCATTATCCCATTTCATCCCAACATTGCCATCATTGCCATCCCATTATCCCATTATCCTTTCCCAGTTCCCATCCCATTATCCCATCCCATCATTCCCACCATTGCCATCCTGTTATCCCATTATCCCACCCCAGTTCCCATCCCATGGATCCCATTATCCCACGGATCCCATTATCCCATCCCATCATTGCCATCCCATTATCCCATCCCATCCCATTATCCCATCCCATCATTCCTATATTGCCATCCCGTTATTCCATTATCCCATCCCAGTTCCCAGTTCCCATCCCATGGATCCCATTATCCCATCCCATGGATCCCATTATCCCATCCCACGGATCCCATTATCCCATCCCAGTTCCCATCCCATTATCCCATTATCCCATCCCATGGATCCCATTATCCCATCCCATTATCCCATCCCATGGATCCCATTATCCCATGGCTCCCATTATCCCATCCCAGTTACCATTCCACGGATCCCATCGATCCCATGGCTCCCATTATCCCATGGATCCCATTATCCCATGATCCCATTATCCCACGGATCCCATTATCCCATGGATCCCATTATCCCATCCAATGGATCCCATCCCATGGATCCCATGATCCCACGGATCCCGTCTGTCCCGGTTTGACGCCGGCCCAACGCCGCTGTCCCCCATGAGAATTCTCTCTCCCCCCCGGTGCCCGCTGTGAGATGTGACCAGGAACGGAGCAAAGCAGGCTCCAGCTTGGAACAAGAAAACTTTATTAACCAAACTGCAACTGTGAGTGAAAAGAAACACACGGGGAAAATGAAAACCTTCCAAAAAACAATTTCCTCCTCCCCACACCAAATTTCCATAGATCACAGCAGTACAAAACCTTGGATTCCCAATTCAGTTACCTCAGATCACCAACTCTCAGTCCATCACCGCCCTTCAGACAATCAATTCTCGGTTCATCAAGGAGAGAGGAGTCCCTCTTGTGCCACAGTTGAGACCTCGAGTGTTTCCATGTCACACGTGGCACCGACCGGAGATCATTTGCCATGGTGACATCTTCCTTCCATGCCCAGTGCTCTCACCCCTGCACATGGACCTGAGCTGCTTCTGGGGCTCCCCTTTCAAGGATGCTTTGCCCCAGTTCCCAAAAAAAGCAGAGTCTCTCACTTTTGGGACACCTGTCCCCCCAAATTCATCCCCTGGGGATGAGGGGTCTCAAAACCAGAGATTCTCTTCCTCTGAACATCCACCAACCACCCTCCTCACTTGTCTCTGTTCATGCCACTCCTTCACATCACATCTCTGCAACTCCCTCCCTGGATGCTCTCTCTGTGTCACAGGAAAAATGGTTTTGTCTGTCCATGGCTACGCAAGAAAAGTCCAGCCAAAGGCCACTCCACCATCCCTCCCACCTCAGAGTCTTCTCCACTTCCCTCGTGGCCCATTTCCTCTTCTCATCCAGCTCCAGGAGGATCAGCGTTTGTAAGGTTTGCATCATCCAAGGAAAGGGTTAAAAATCTCAGCTATGCCTGGCCAGAGCTCCCACGCTGCCCTGCAGGCGACTTCTCAAAGCCCAAGTTCTCCTTCTCGGCGGCTGCTGCCGAATTCAGACACCGAAATCAGACACCGGAATTCAGACACCGAAATTCAGACACCAAATTCGGACACAGAATTCAGACACCAGAATTCAGACACCGGAATTTGGACACTGAATTCGGACACAGAATTCAGACACCAGAATTCAGACACCGAATTCAGACACAGAATTCAGGCACTGAATTCAGACACCAGAATTCAGACACCAGAATTCAGACACCAGAATTCAGACATGGAATTCAGACACCAAACTCAGACACGGAATTCAGACACAGAATTCAGACACCAGAATTCGGACATGGAATTTGGACACAGAATTGAGACACCAGAATTCAGACACCAAATTCAGACACCGAATTCAAACACCAGAATTCAGACACCAGAATTGAGACACTGAATTCAAACACCAGAATTCAGACACGGAATTCAGACACGGAATTCAGACACCAAAATTCAGACACCGAATTCAGACACCAGAATTCAGACACGGAATTCAGACACGGAATTCAGACACCAAATTCAGACACCAGAATTCAGACACCGAATTCAGACACCGAATTCAGACACCAGAATTCAGACACCAAATTCAGACACCAAATTCAGACACCAGAATTCAGACACCAGAATTCAGACACAGAATTCAGACACCAAATTCAGACACCGGAATTCAGACACCAAATTCGGACACCGAATTCAGACACGGAATTCAGACACCGAATTCAGACACCAGAATTGAGACACCGAATTGAGACACCGAATTCAGGCACCGAATTCAGACACCGAATTCAGACACCAAACTCAGACACCGAATTCGGACACGGGATTCAGACACAGAATTCAGACACCAAACTCAGACACGGAATTCAGACACCAAATTCAGACACCAAATTCAGACACCAGAATTCAGACACCAGAATTCAGACACCAGAATTGAGACACCAAATTCAAACACCGAATTCAAACACGGAATTCAGACACCAAAATTCAGACACCAAATTCAGACACCAAATTCAGACCCCAGAATTTTTCCATGACCCCATTCCCCAGCTCCCATCCCATTGTCCCAATCCCTGTTCCTGTCCCATCCCATGGATCCCAGTTCCCATCCCATTGCCACGTGGATCCCATCCCAGTTCTGATCCCCCGTTCCCATTCCCATCCCGTTATCCCGTGTTCCCATCCCGTTATTGCACTACCCTGTTATCCCATCCCGTTATCCTATCCCTTGTTCCTGTTATCCCGTTATCCCGTTATCCCGTTATCTCGTTATCCCCTGTCCCCCCATCCCGTTATCCCATTATCCCGCTATCCCGTTACACCCGCTATCCCGTTATCCCGTTACCCCTCTATCCCTCTATCCCGTTATCCCGTATCCCGTTATCCCGTTTATCCCGTTATCCCCGTTATCCCCTGTCCCGTTATCCCCCTATCCCGTTATCCCCGCTATCCCATTATCCCGTTATCCCGTTATACCGTTATCCCCTGTCCCGCCATCCCCTATCCCGCTATCCCGTTATCCCCTATCCCGTTATCCCCGTTATCCCTCTATCCCGTTATCCCCTATCCCGTTATCCCTCTATCCCGTTATCCCCTATCCCGTTATCCCCTATCCCGTTATCCCCGTTATCCCCTATCCCGTTATCCCTCTATCCCGTTATCCCCTATCCCGTTATCCCCGTATCCCGTTATCCCCGTTATCCCCTATCCCGTTATCCCCTATCCCGTTACTCTTATCCCGTTATCCCGTTATCCCCAATCCCGCTATCCCGTTACCCCCGTTATCCCCGTTACCCCCTCTATCCCGTTATCCCGCTATCCCTCTATCCGTTATCCCTCTATCCCTTGTTCCCGTTATCCCGTTATCCCCTATCCCGTTATCCCTCTATCCCGCTATTCCCCGTTATCCCTCTATCCCGCTATCCCGCTATCTCACCGCTATCCCGTTATCCCGTTATCCCCCTATCCCGTTATCCCCGTTATCCCCTATCCCCGTTATCCCCTATCCCGTTATCCCCGTTATCCCGTTTATCCCGTTATCCCCCTATCCCTCTATCCCGTTATCCCGTTTATCCCGTTACCCCCGTTATCCCGCTATCCCGTTATCCCCTATCCCGTTACCCCTCTATCCCGTTACCCCCTCTATCCCTCTATCCCGTTATCCCGTTACCCCTCTATCCCGTTATCCCCTATCCCGTTATCCCGCTATCCCGTTATCCCCTATCCCGTTATCCCGTTATCCCTCTATCCCGTTATCCCGTTATCCCCTATCCCGTTATCCCGTTTACCCCTCTATCCCGTTATCCCCTATCCCGTTATCCCACTACCCCCTCTATCCCGTTATCCCTCTATCCCCCGTTATCCCGTTATCCCGCTATCCCCGTTATCCCGTTACCCCCCCGCTATTCCCGTTATCCCGTTACCCCCGCTATCCCGTTATCCCCTATCCCACTATCCCGTTATCCCGCTATCCCGTTATCCCGCATCCCGTTATCCCGTTCTCCCCTCTATCCCGTTACCCCTCTATCCCGTTATCCCTCTATCCCGTTATCCCGTTATCCCGTTATCCCGTTATCCCGTTACCCCTCTATCCCCCTATCCCGTGTATCCCTTGTTCCCGTTATCCCCGTTATCCCGTTATCCCGTTATCCCGTTATCCCATCCCGGCCATGGCGGCCCGGCAGCCGCGTCCCCGTTGCCACGGCAACCCCCGCGCCGCGCTCTCGCGAGACTCGCGCGCGTCGCGAGAGGGGCGCCTCCAGGGCGGAGCTCCCCGCGCTGGCCCCGCCCCCCGGCCGCGGCGGCCCCTCCCACGGCGCGGCGCTGGCCCCGCCCCCTCCGCCATGCGGCTCCGGGTCCCGCCGGGCGCTCCCCGCCGCCCTCAAGGTGCTCGCGGCCCGCCGCCGCCGCCCCCGCGCCCGTGCGCCCAGCACCCTGGGCGGCCCCGCAGGTGAGACCGGCAACCGGTACGGCCCCCCCCGCGCCGCCCGGCCGGGCCCCGCCGCCCCCCGGGCCCGACCCCCGGCCCCCCGGTCCCGTGTGGGCCTCAGCCCGAGCCTGTCCCGGTCCGTTCCCCTCAGAGCCGCCTCAGGGCCCCCGCGCCGGAGCTGGAGCTGCGGCTGGAGCTGGACAGCGGCACCGTCCTGTTCTCCTCCCAACCGCCATCTGCCAGTGAGTCCGGGGGGGCCGGCAGCGCCGCCAGCCCTGCTGCGAGCCCCCAAAACCTGCCAAAAGCCCCTCAGAACCAACCTGCCCCAAACCCTGCCCCGAACCCCTCAGAACGAACGTGCCCCAAACTCCCCATATCCCCTGACCCCCCCAGAACCTGCCCCAAGCCCCTCAGAACCAACCTGCCCCGAACCCCTCAGAACCAACCTGCCCCCAAACTCCCCATATCCCGTGACCCCCCCCAAAACCTGCCCCCGAACCCCTCAGAACCAACCTGCCCCAAACCCTGTGCTAGAGCCACCCCAAACCTGCCCCAAGCCCTCAGAACCAACCTGCCCCAAACTCCCCATATCCCCGGACCCCCCAAAACCTGCCCCCAAACCCCTCAGAACCTGCCCCGAACCCCTCAGAAACCAACCTGCCCCAAGCACTGCCCCCGAACCCCTCAGAACCAACCGGCCCCAAGCACTGCCCCGAACCCCTCAGAACCTGCCCGAACTCCCCATACCCCCATACCCCCCCAAAACCTGCCCCGAACCCCCCTCAGAACCTGTCCCAGAGCCACCCCTCAAAACCTGCCCCAAACCCCTCAGAACCAACCTGCCCCAAACACTGCCCCAGACCCCTCAGAACCTGCCCCGAACCCCTCAGAACCAACCTGCCCCAAGCCCTGTCCCAAAGCCACCCCAAACCTGCCTCAAATCCCTCAAAACCTGCCCAAAACCCTGTCCCAGAGCCACCCCAAACCTGCCCTAATCCCTCAGAACCTGCCCCGACCTCCCCATACCCCCTGACCCCCCCAAACCTGCCCCAAACCCCTCAGAACCTGCCCCTACCTCCCCATATCCCTTGATCCCCCCATAGCTGCCCCAAACCCCCCAGAACCTCCCCCAAACCCCCCCTGAACCTCCCCCAAAGCCCTGAACCTGCCCAGAGCCCAGAACCTGCCCCAAAGCCCCCCTGAACCTGCCCCAAACTGCTCAGAACCTGCCTCAAAGACCAGAACCTGCCCCAAAGCCCTGAACCTGCCCCAAAGCCCTGAACTCCCCCAAAGCCCCCCAGAACCTGCCCCAGAGCCCTGAACCTGCCCCAAAGCCCCCCTGAACCTGCCCCAAATCCCAGAACCTGCCCCAAAGCCCCCTGAACCTCCCCCAAATCCCTCAGAACCTGCCCCAAAGCCCTGAACCTCCCCCAAAGCCCCCCAGAACCTGCCCCAAATCCCAGAACCTGCCCCAGAGCCCCACTGAACCTCCCCCAGAGCCCAGAACCTGCCCCAAAGCCCAGAACCTGCCCCAACCTGCCCCAGAGCCCCCCAGAACCTGCCCCAAACCGCTCAGAACCTCCCCCAAATCCCAGGACCTGCCCCAGAGCCCAGAACCTCCCCCAGACCCCTCTGGACCTGCTCCAATCCCCCCAAAACCCCCCTGAACCTCCCCCAAACCCCCCCCTTGTCCCCCAGAGCCCCCCTGAACCTGCCCCAGAGCCCCCCAGAACCTCCCCCAAACCCCCCCCTTGTCCCCCAGAGCCCCCCTGAACCTGCCCCACCCCCCTTCCCCCCCCCCAGGTACTTTTACCTGTGCCGGGGGGAGGAGCCCACGGACCTGACCAGGCAGTGGCTGGAATGGGAGGCCACGGAGCTGCAGGTGAGAGAGCCGGGGTGACCCCGGGGTGACACCAGTGTGACACCAATGTGACCCCGGTGTGACACCAGTGTGACACCAGTGTGTCACCAATGTGACACCAATGTGACACCAATGTGACACCAATGTGACACCAATGTGACCCCGGTGTGTCCCTGGTGTGTCCTTGTGCTGTGCCCCCTAGTGTGACCCCGTTATGTCCCCTGTGTCCCCGCTGTGTTCCCTGTGTCCCCACGATGTGACCCTGTTATGTCCCCGCTGTGACCCCACGATGTGACCCCATTCTGTCCCCTGTGTCCCCATGATGTGACCCCGTTATGTCCCCTGCTCTGTCCCCATGATGTGACCCCATTCTGTCCCCTGTGTCCCCTCGATGTGACCCCATTGTGTCCCCATGGTGTGACCCCGTTATGTCCCCTGTGCCCCTGCTGTGTCCCTGCTGTGTCCCCACAATGTGACCCTGTTGTGTCCCCGCTGTCACCCATTGTGTCCCCTGTGTCCCCATGATGTGACCCCATTATGTCCCCGCTGTGACCCCGTAGTGTCCCCCGTGTCGCCTCGATGTGACCCCGTTGTGTCCCCATGATGTGACCCTGCTGTGTCCCCGCTGTGACCCCATTGTGTCCCCTGTGTCCCCTCGATGTGACCCCATTATGTCCCTGTTGTGTCCCCTGTGTCCCCTCGATGTGACCCCATTGTGTCCCTGCTGTGACCCCATTGTGTCCCTGCTGTGACCCCATTGTGTCCCCACAATGTGACCCTGTTGTGTCCCCTGTGTCCCCTCGATGTGACCCCATTATGTCCCCATGGTGTCCCCTGTGTCCCCTCGATGTGACCCCGTTATGTCCCCGCTGTGACCCCGCAGTGTCCCCTCGATGTGGCCCCGTTTTGCCCCCGCGGTGTCCCCTGTGTCCCTGCTGTGACCCCATTCTGTCCCCCGTGTCCCCACAATGTGACCCCGTGGTGTCCCCTCGATGTGACCCCATTCTGTCCCCTGTGTCCCCTCGATGTGTCCCCGCTGTGACCCGCGGTGTCCCCGCTGTGACCCCGTTATGTCCCCACTCTGTCCCCTCAATGTGACCCCATTATGTCCCCTGTGTCCCCACAATGTGACCCCGTTGTGTCCCCACTGTGACCCCATTCTGTCCCCCGTGTCCCCTCGATGTGTCCCCTCGATGTGACCCCCCCTGTGTCCCTGCTGTGTCCCCACAATGTGACCCCGTTGTGTCCCCGCTGTGACCCCATTCTGTCCCCCGTGTCCCCACAATATGACCCATTCATTGTGTCCCCGTGTCCCCGCTGTGACCCCATTGTGTCCCCCATTGTGTCCCCAGCCGGCGGTGGCCGCTGCCCTGTACCTGCGGCTGGTTCAGGGCCGGGCGGGCCCCGAGGCTCTGGGGCTGCTGCGGCCCCTCCTGGCTCACCTGGAGCAGCAGCTGGCCCGGAGCGGCACCTCCCACCTGGCGGGGGTGAGTGAGGGACAGGGTGGGGAGGGGACAGGGGTGGGGAGGGGACAGGGGGTGGGGAGGGGACAGGGGAGGGGACAGGGTGGGGAGGGGACAGGGGGGGGGAGGGGACAGGGGTGGGGAGGGGACAGGGTGGCCCCAGGGATGTCCCCAACCTGTCCCCAGGTGTGTCCATGGCGCTGTCCCCAAGTGTGTCCCCAGGCTGTCCCCAGGTGTGTCCCCAGGTGTGTCAATAGCCTGTCCCCAGGTGTGTCCCCAGGTGTGTCCCCAGGTGTGTCCATGGCACTGTCCCCAGTCTGTCCCCAGGAGTGTCCCCAGCCTGTCCCCAGGTGTGTCCATAGCACTGTCCCCAGCCTGTCCCCAGGTGTGTCCCAGGTGTGTCCCCAGGTGTGTCCCCAGCCCTGTCCCCAGGTGTGTCCCCAGTCTGTCCCCAGTCTGTCCCCAGGTGTGTCCATAGCCCTGTCCCCAGGTGTGTCCCCAGGTGTGTCCCCAGTCTGTCCCCAGGTGTGTCCCCAGGTGTGTCCATGGCACTGTCCCCAGGTGTGTCCCCAGGTGTGTCCATGGCACTGTCCCCAGTCTGTCCCCAGTCTGTCCCCAGTCTGTCCCCAGGTGTGTCCATGACACTGTCCCCAGGTGTGTCCCCAGGTGTGTCCCCAGGTGTGTCCATGGCACTGTCCCCAGTCTGTCCCCAGTCTGTCCCCAGTCTGTCCCCAGGTGTGTCCCCAGTCTGTCCCCAGGTGTGTCCCCAGTCTGTCCCCAGGTGTGTCCATGGCACTGTCCCCAGCCTGTCCCCAGGTGTGTCCCCAGCCTGTCCCCAGGTCTGTCCCCAGGTGTGTCCATGACACTGTCCCCAGGTGTGTCCATAGCACTGTCCCCAGGTGTGTCCCCAGGTGTGTCCATAGCACTGTCCCCAGGTGTGTCCCCAGGTGTGTCCATAGCACTGTCCCCAGGTGTGTCCCCAGGTGTGTCCTCAGGTGTGTCCATGGCACTGTCCCCAGGTGTGTCTCCAGGTGTGTCCCCAGCCTGTCCCCAGGTGTGTCCCCAGGTGTGTCCCCAGTCTGTCCCCAGGTGTGTCCCCAGCCTGTCCCCAGGTGTGTCCCCAGGTGTGTCCCCAGCCTGTCCCCAGGTGTGTCCCCAGGTGTGTCCCCAGGTGTGTCCATAGCGCTGTCCCCAGGTGTGTCCCCAGCCTGTCCCCAGGTGTGTCCCCAGGTGTGTCCCCAGGTGTGTCCATGGCACTGTCCCCAGGTGTGTCCCCAGGTGTGTCCCCAGGTGTGTCCCCAGCCTGTCTCCAGGTGTGTCCATAGCACTGTCCCCAGGTGTGTCCCCAGGTGTGTCCCCAGCCCTGTCCCCAGGTGTGTCCCCAGGTGTGTCCCCAGGAGTGTCCCCAGGTGTGTCCCCAGCCTGTCCCCAGGTGTGTCCCCAGGTGTGTCCAGGGAGGGGAGGGTGGGACACTGCTGACCCCGGGGTGGAAAACGGCCCCAGTGCCTCCCAGTGCCTCCCAGTGCCCCCAGTGCCTCCCAGTGCCTCCCAGTGCTCCCAGTCCCTCCCAGTCCCTCCCAGTCCCTCCCAGTCCCTCCCAGTCCCTCCCAGTGCCTCCCAGTGCCACCCAGTGCCACCCTGCAGCTCCCAGGGCTGGCTTCACCTGGCAGCACACCCAGTGTCCCCAGTTTGTCCCAGCTGGTCACACTCCCAGTCCCTCCCAGTTCACACTCCCATTGCCTCCCAGTACCCCCAGTTCACACTCCCAGTGTCCCCAGTTCACACTCCCAGTCCCTCCCAGTGCCCCCAGTCCCCCCAATTCACATTCCCCGTCCCTCCCAGTCCCCCCAGTGCCCCAGTTCACACTCCCAGTCCCTCCCAGTCCCCCCAGTCCCCCCAGTTCACACTCCCAGTCCCTCCCAGTCCCCCCAGTCCCCCCAATTCACATTCCCTGTCCCTCCCAGTCCCTCAGTTCACACTCCCAGTCCCCCCCCAGTGCCCCAGTTCACACTCCCAGTCCCTCCCAGTGCTCCCAGTCCTTTCCAGTCCCTCCCAGTGCCCCCAGTTTACACTCCCAGTCCCCCCAGTGCCCCAGTTCACACTCCCAGTCCCTCCCAGTACCCCCAATTCACATTCCCAGTCCCTCCCAGTGCCCCAGTTCACACTCCCAGTCCCTCCCAGTCCCTCCCATTCCCCCCAGTCCCTCCCAGTCCCTCCCATTCCCCCCAGTCCCCCCCAGTCCCTCCCAATCCCACCCAGTCCCTCCCAGTCCCTCCAGTCCCTCCCAGTCCCTCCAGTCCCTCCCAGTCCCTCCCAGTCCCTCCCAGTCCCTCCCAGTCCCTCCCAGTCCCCCCAGTCCCCCCAGTCCCTCCCAATCCCACCCAGTCCCTCCCAGTCCCTCCCAGTCCACCCCAGTCCACCCCAGTCCCTCCCAGTCCCTCCAGTCCCTCCCAGTCCCTCCCAGTCCCTCCCAGTCCCTCCCAGTCCACCCCAGTCCCTCCCAGTGCCTCCCAGTCCCTCCCAGTCCTTCCCAGTGCCTCCCAGTCCCTCCCAGTGCCACCCAGTGCTCCCAGGGCTGGCTTCACCTGGCAGCACACCCAGTGTCCCCCAGTTTGTCCCAGCTGGTCACACTCCTAGTCCCTCCCAGTGCTCCCAGTCCCTCCCAGTGCCCCAGTTCACACTCCCAGTCCCTCCCAGTTCACATTCCCAGTCCCTCCCAGTATCCCCAATTCACACTCCCAGTCCCTCCCAGTCCCCCCAGTGCTCCCAGTTCACACTCCCAGTCCCTCCCAGTATCCCCAATTCACATTCCCTGTCCCTCCCAGTGCTCCCAGTTCACACTCCCAGTCCCCCCCAGTCCCCCCAGTCCCCCCAGTCCCTCCCCAGTTCACACTCCCAGTCTGTCCCAGTGCCCCCAGTTCACGCTCCCAGTGCCTCCCAGTCTGTCCCAGTGCCCCCAGTACACACTCCCATTGCCTCCCAGTGCCCCCAATTCACACTCCCAGTCCCTCCCAGTCCCTCCCAGTCCCCCCAGTCCCCCCAGTCCCCCCAGTGCCCCAGTACACAGTCCCAGTGCCCCCAGTTCACACTCCCAGTCCCTCCCACTTCACACTCCCATTGCCTCCCAGTCCCTCCCAGTTCACACTCCCAGTCCCCCCAGTCCCCCCAGTGCCCCAGTTCACATTCCCAGTCCCTCCCAGTGCCCCCAGTTCACACTCACAGTCCCTCCCAGTCCCTCCCAGTTCACACTCCCATTGCCTCCCAGTGCCCCCAGTTCACACTCCCAGTCCTTCCCAGTCCCTCCCAGTCCCTCCCAGTCCCTCCCAGTGCCCCAGTTCACACTCCCAGTCCCTCCCAGTGCTCCCAGTCCCTCCCAGTGCCCCATTTCACACTCCCAGTCCCCCCAGTCCCCCACCCCCGTGTCCGTGTGTCCCCAGGACGCCGCCTCGCTGGCCGACGTGGTGGTGTGGGGCAGCCTGTTCCCCGTGCTCCAGGACCACACCAGTCTGCCCAGTAAGACCAGTCAGGATGGGGATGGGGGGCTGGGGGGCTCGGGGGGGGTCCGTACCTGACCCCCCCATGTCCCCCCTCACCCTCACCTGTCCAGGTGAGCTGCAGGTGCTGCGCTCGTGGTTCGGGGCCGTGTCGGCGTGGGAGCCGTGCCGGGCGGCGGCCGCGCTGCTGCCGGAGGCGCTGCCGGAGCTGCGGGGACACCTGGCCCGGCACCCCCCGCACCTGCCCGGGCCCCCCCGCCCGCCACAGGTGGGCACCGCCCCGGGGGGGAGGGTGGGGGGTGGGTGGGACCCCCTGGGTGTGGGTGGGACCCCCGGGGGTGTGGGTGGGACCCCCCTGGCTCACCTGGTGCCCCCCTCACTCACTCACCTGGTGCCCACCTGTCTCACCTGGTGCCCCCCCTCACTCACTCACCTGGTGCCCACCTGTCTCACCTGGTGCCCCCCTCACTCACCTGGTGCCCACCTGGCTCACCTGGTGGCCCCTTTACTCACTTTGTACCCCCCCTCACTCACCTGGCTCCCCCCTCACTCACCTGGTGCCCACCTGTCTCACCTGGTGCCCCCCTGGCTCACCTGGTGCCCCCCTTCACTCACCTGGTACCCACCTGCCTCACCTGGTGCCCAACTCACTCACCTGGTGCCCACCTGGCTCACCTGGTGCACACCTGGCTCACCTCGTGCCCCCCCTCACTCACCTGGTGCCTCCCTGGCTCACCTGGTGCCCACCTTGCTCACCTGGTGCCCCCCCTCACTCACTCACCTGGTGCCCCCCTCGCTCACCTGGTGCCCCCCTCGCTCACCTGGTGCCCCCCTCGCTCACTCACCTGGTGCCCCCCTCGCTCACTTTGTACCCCCCTCACTCACCTGGTGCCCCCCTCACTCACCTGGTGCCCCCCTCACTCACCTGGTGCCCACCTGGCTCACCTGGTGCCCCCTCACTCACCTGGTGCCCCCCCTCGCTCACCTGGTGCCACTCATTGCTCACCTGGTGCCCACCTGTCTCACCTGGTGCCCCCCCTTGCTCACCTGGTGCCCCCCTCGCTCACCTGGTGCCTCTCCTTGCTCACCTGGTGCCCAACTCACTCACTTTGTACCCCCCCTCACTCACTCACCTGGTGCCCCCCTCGCTCACCTGGTGCCCACCTGGCTCACCTGGTGCCCCCCTCACTCACCTGGTGCCCCCCCCCTCACTCACTCACCTGGTGCCCCCCTCACTCACCTGGTGCCCCCCTCACTCACCTGGTGCCCACCTCACTCACCTGGTGCCCCCTCACTCACCTGGTGCCCCCTCACTCACCTGGTGCCCCCCTCGCTCACCTGGTGCCCCCCTCACTCACCTGGTGCCCCCCTCATTGCTCACCTGGTGCCCCCTCGCTCACCTGGTGCCCCCCTCGCTCACCTGGTGCCCACCTGGTGCCCCCCTCGCTCACCTGGTGCCCCCCTCACTCACCTGGTGCCCACCTGACTCACCTGGTGCCTCCCTCACTCACCTGGTGCCCCCTCACTCACCTGGTGCCTCCTCACTCACCTGGTGCCCCCCTCACTCACCTGGTGCCCCTCATTGCTCACCTGGTGCCTCCCTTGCTCACTCACCTGGTGCCCACCTGGCTCACCTGGTGCCCCCTCACTCACCTGGTGCCCCCCTCACTCACCTGGTGCCCCCCTCACTCACCTGGTGCCCCCCTCACTCACCTGGTGCCCACCTGGCTCACCTGGTGCCCACCTGGCTCACCTGGTGCCCCCTCACTCACTCACCTGGTGCCCCCCTCGCTCACCTGGTGCCCCTCATTGCTCACCTGGTGCTCACCTGGCTCACCTGGTGCCCCCCTCACTCACTTTGCACCCCCCTCGCTCACCTGGTGCCCCCCTCACTCACTTTGTACCCCCCTCACTCACTCACCTGGTGCCCCCCTCACTCACCTGGTGCCCCCCTCGCTCACCTGGTGCCCACCTGGCTCACCTGGTGCCCCCCTCACTCACCTGGTGCCCACCTGTCTCACCTGGTGCCCCAGCAGGACGAGGAGGGCCCCGAGCGGGGCACTGACCGACGCCGACATCGCGGCCGCCGTGGAGATCTGGGAACGGGGACCTGCGGCCCTGCCCCCGCCCCGGGAGCCCGAGACACCTGTGTGAGTGGGGACAGGTGTGGGACAGGTGTGACACACCTGTGTGAGTGGGGACAGGTGTGGGACAGGTGTGACACAGACACCTGTGTGAGTGGGGACAGGTGTGGGACAGGTGTGACACTGACACCTGTGGGAGTGGGGACAGGTGTGGGACAGGTGTGACACTGACACCTGTGGGAGTGAGAGACAGGTGTGACACTGACACCTGTGTGAGTGAGGACAGGTGTGGGACAGGTGTGGGACAGGTGTGGGACAGGTGTGACACTGACACCTGTGTGAGTGGGGACAGGTGTGGGACAGGTGTGGGACAGGTGTGGGACAGGTGTGACAGGGGACACAGACACATGTGTGAGTGGGGACAGGTGTGGGACAGGTGTGGGACGGGTGTGACACTGACACCTGTGTGAGTGGGGACAGGTGTGGGACAGGTATGGGACAGGTGTGGGACAGGTGTGACACACCTGTGTGAGTGAGGGACAGGTGTGGGACAGGTGTGACACTGACACCCGGGAGGTGCTCACCTCTGGGGGTGAGGGGGGGCACAGGTGTGGGACAGGTGTGCCCAGGTGGCACTCACCTGTGGGAGTGCCCAGAGGTGCGGGCACTGCCCTGACCCCTCTCCTGGCAGGTTACCTGTGGCAGGTGAGCGGAACGTGCTGATCACCAGCGCCCTGCCCTACGTCAACAACGTCCCTCACCTGGGCAACATCATCGGCTGCGTGCTCAGCGCCGACACCTTCGCCAGGTGAGCCTGGGGACCCCCACCTGGGGCTGTGCAGGTGGGACAGGTGGGACAGGTGGGACAGGTGTGCACCTGGAGGGGCTGTGCTGTGGGAACACCTGTGCAGGTGTGCACCTGGAGGGGTTGTGCTCTGAGAACACCTGTGCAGGTGGGACAGGTGTGCACCTGGAGGGGTTGTGCTCTGAGAACACCTGTGCAGGTGGGACAGGTGTGCACCTGGAGGGGCTGTGCTATGGGAACACCTGTGCAGATGGGACAGGTGTGCACCTGTAGGGGCTGTGGGAACACCTGTACAGGTGTGACAGGTGTGCACCTGGGGGCACTGTGCTATGGGAACACCTGTGCAGGTGGGACAGGTGTGACAGGTGTGCACCTGGGGGCGCTGTGCTGTGTGAGCACCTGTGCAGGTGGGACAGGTGTGACAGGTGTGCACCTGGAGGGGCTGTGCTATGGGAACACCTGTGCAGGTGTGACAGGTGTGCACCTGGGGGGCTGTGCTGTGGGAACACCTGTGCAGGTGTGACAGGTGCTGTGCTGTGTGAACACCTGTGCAGATGGGACAGGTGTGCACCTGGGGGTGCTGTGCTATGGGAACACCTGTGCAGGTGGGACAGGTGTGCACCTGGGGGTGCTGTGCTATGGGAACACCTGTGCAGGTGGGACAGGTGTGCACCTGGAGGGGCTGTGCTGTGGGAACACCTGTGCAGGTGGGACAGGTGTGCACCTGGAGGGGCTGTGCTATGGGAACACCTGTGCAGGTGGGACAGGTGTGACAGGTGTGACAGGTGTGCACCTGGAGGGGCTGTGCTGTGGGAACACCTGTGCAGGTGTGACAGGTGTGCACCTGGAGGGGCTGTGCTGTGGGAACAGGTGTGACAGGTGTGACAGGTGTGCACCTGGGGGTGCTGTGCTATGGGAACACCTGTGCAGGTGGGACAGGTGTGCACCTGGAGGGGCTGTGCTATGGGAACACCTGTGCAGGTGGGACAGGTGTGCACCTGGGGGTGCTGTGCTGTGGGAACACCTGTGCAGGTGTGACAGGTGTGCACCTGGGGGTGCTGTGCTGTGGGAACACCTGTGCAGGTGGGGCAGGTGTGACAGGTGTGCACCTGGAGGGGCTGTGCTGTGTGAACACCTGTGCAGGTGGGACAGGTGTGCACCTGGAGGGGCTGTGCTGTGGGAACACCTGTGCAGGTGGGACAGGTGTGCACCTGGGGGTGCTGTGCTATGGGAACACCTGTGCAGGTGTGACAGGTGTGCACCTGGAGGGGCTGTGCTGTGGGAACACCTGTGCAGGTGGGACAGGTGTGCACCTGGAGGGGCTGTGCTGTGGGAACACCTGTGCAGGTGGGACAGGTGTGACAGGTGTGCACCTGGGGGTGCTGTGCTATGGGAGCACCTGTGCAGATGGGACAGGTGTGCACCTGGGGGTGCTGTGCTGTGGGAGCACCTGTGCAGGTGGGACAGGTGTGCCCCCTGCAGGTGTCACAGGTGCCCATGCCCAGGTGTGACAGGTGTCCTTGCAGCTGTGATAGGTGCCCATACACAGGTGTGACAGGTGTGTCCCCAGAAGTGTGACAGGTGTGCCCTGCAGGTGTTAAAAATGCCCATGCCCAAGTGTTGCAGGTGTCTTCTGCAGGTGTGACAGGTGCCCGCACAGAGGTGGAACAGGTGCCCCAGAGGTGTGCCAGGTGCCCATACACAGGTGTGCCAGGTTCCCCAGAGGTGTGCCAGATGCATAGCCCCACATGTGCCAGGTGCCCATTCCCAGGTGTGCCAGGTGCTGAGCTTCAGGTGTGCCAGCTGTGCCTGGTGATGAGCCTAGGTGTGCCAGGTCTGAGCCCAGGTGTGCCAGGTGTGCCCAGCAGTGAGCACAGGTGTGCCCAGCAGTGAGCACAGGTGTGCCAGGTGTGCGCAGGCAGTGAGCGCAGGTGTGCGCAGGTACTGAGCCCAGGTGTGCCAGCCATGCCCATGCTCAGCCCCAGATGTGCACAGGTACAGCCGGCTGCGGGGCTGGCGCACGCTGAGCCCAGGTGTGTGCAGGTGTACCAGGTGTGCCCAGGTGCTCACCCGAGGTGTGCACAGGTACAGCCGGCTGCGGGGCTGGCGCACGCTGTTCGTGTGCACAGGTGTGTCAGGTGTGCACAGGTGCTGATCCCAGGTGTGCACACGCAGGTACAGCCGTCTGCGCGGGTGGCGCACGCTGTTCGTGTGAACAGGTGTGCCCAGGTGTGTACAGGTATTGATCCCAGGTGTGCACACACAGGTACAGCCGTCTGCGCGGCTGGTGCACGCTGTTCGTGTGCCCAGGTGTGTCAGGTGTGCCCAGGTGCTCACCCCAGGTGTGCCCAGGTGCTGACCCCAGGTGTGCCCAGGTACAGCCGTCTGCGCGGGGTGGCGCACGCTGTTCGTGTGCAGAGGTGTATTAGATGTGCACAGGTGAGCCCAGGTGTGCCCAGGTGCTGATCCCAGGTGTGCACAGGTGTGTCAGGTGTACCCAGGTGTGCCCAGGTGCTGATCCCAGGTGTCCACACACAGGTACAGCCGGCTGCGGGGCTGGCGCACGCTGTTCATGTGCACAGGTGTGCACAGGTATTTATCACAGGTGCACACAGGTACAGCCGTCTGCGCGGGTGGCGCACGCTGTTCGTGTGCCCAGGTGTGTCAGGTGTGCATAGGTGTGCTCAGGTGTGCACAGGTGTGCCCAGGTGCTGATCCCAGGTGTGCACAGGTACAGCCGTCTGCGCGGGGTGGCGCACGCTGTTCGTGTGCCCAGGTGTATCAGGTGTATCAGGTGTGTCAGGTGTGCCCAGGTATGCCCAGGTGCTCACCCCAGGTGCACACAGGTACAGCCGGCTGCGGGGTTGGCGCACGCTGTTCGTCTGCGGCACGGACGAGTACGGCACGGCCACGGAGACGCGGGCGCTGCAGGAGGGGCTGAGCCCCCGCCAGCTCTGCGACCGCTACCACGCCCTGCACGCCGACATCTACCGCTGGTTCCGCATCTCCTTCGACCACTTCGGCCGCACCACCACGCCCCAGCAGACCAGGTGAGCGCCCGCGGACAGGTGAGCGCCCGGGGACAGGTGAGGTCCTAGACCAGGTGAGAGTCTGAGGGGCAGGTGAGGTCCTAGACCAGGTGAGAGCCTGAGGGCCAGGTGAGCCCCCAGACCAGGTGAGAGCCTGGGGGCAGGTGAGAGCCTGGGGCCAGGTGAGATCCTAGACCAGGTGAGAGCCTGGGGGACAGGTGAGAGCCTGGGGGACAGGTGAGAGCCTGGGGAGCAGGTGAGCACCAGGGGGACAGGTGAGAGCCTGAGGGGCAGGTGAGAGCCTGGGGGACAGGTGAGAGCCTGAGGGGCAGGTGAGCCCCCAGACCAGGTGAGAGCCTGGGGGCAGGTGAGCGCCTGGGGGCAGGTGAGATCCTAGACCAGGTGAGAGCCTGAGGAGCAGGTGAGATCCTAGACCAGGTGAGAGCCTGGGGGCAGGTGAGCTCCTAAGGGCCAGGTGAGAGCCTGAGGGGCAGGTGAGCCCCCAGACCAGGTCAGCCCCCAGACCAGGTGAGAGCCTGGGGACAGGTGAGCGCCCGGGGACAGGTGAGAGCCTGAGGGCCAGGTGAGAGCCTGGGGACAGGTGAGAGCCTGGGGACAGGTGAGAGCCTGAGGGCCAGGTGAGAGCCTGGGGGACAGGTGAGAGCCTGGGGACAGGTGAGCCCCCAGACCAGGTGAGCGCCTGAGGGGCAGGTGAGCGCCTGAGGGGCAGGTGAGAGCTTGGGGACAGGTGAGCCCCAGCAGAAGAGGTGAGAGCCTGAGGGACAGGTGAGTGCCTGAGGGGCAGGTGAGAGCCTGAGGGCAGGTGAGCGCCTGGGGGACAGGTGAGCCCCAGCAGACCAGGTGAGAGCCTGAGGGACAGGTGAGAGCCTGGGGGCAGGTGAGAGCCTGGGGGCAGGTGAGAGCCTGGGGACAGGTGAGAGCCTGGGGGCAGGTGAGAGCCTGAGGGGCAGGTGAGAGCCTGGGGACAGGTGAGAGCCTGGGGGCAGGTGAGAGCCTGGGGACAGGTGAGAGCCTGGGGACAGGTGAGAGCCTGAGGACAGGTGAGCCCCAGCAGACCAGGTGAGCCCCCAGGCCAGGTGAGCCCCTCCAGGCCAGGTGAGCCCCTGGACCAGGTGAGCTCCTAGACCAGATGACCCCCTCCTAGACCAGGTGAGCCCCTCCAGACCAGGTGAGCCCCCAGACCAGGTGAGCCCCCAGGCCAGGTGAGCCCCCAGCCCAGGTGAGCCCCTAGCCCAGGTGAGCCCCTAGACCAGATGAGCCCCTGGACCAGGTGAGCCCCCAGGCCAGGTGAGCCCCCAGACCAGGTGAGCCCCCAGACCAGGTGCGCCCCCAGCCCAGGTGAGCCCCCAGGCCAGGTGAGCCCCACCTGCACAGGGGGTTACCTGTGCTCAGGTGCTCTCCCCTCCCGGCCAGCATCGCCCAGGACATCTTCCAGCGCCTGCTGGCCCGCGGCTTCCTGCGGCAGGACACGCTGGAGCAGCTCAGGTGCGAGAGCTGCGGCCGCTACCTGGCCGACCGCTTCGTGGAGGGCACCTGTCCCTTCTGCGCCTACGCCGAGGCGCGCGGCGACCAGTGCGACAGGTGCGGCCGGCTCATCAACGCCGTGGAGCTGCAGGTGGGCGACAGCCCCGCCCCCGGGACCCCCGGCACACCTGGGGAGCCCCCCCACCTGTGGGGACCCCCATGCCACCTGTGGGACCCTGTGACCTTTGGGCACCCCCACGCCACCTGTGGGACCCCCCCATGCCACCTGTAGGACTCTCTCACCTGTGGGGACCCCCTCACCTGTGGGACCCCCGCGCCACCTGTGGGGACCCCGTGACCTTTGGGGACCCCGTGACCTTTGGGGGACCCCCACGCCACCTGTAGGACTCTCTCACCTGTGGGACCCCTGCGCCACCTGTGGGGACCCCCGTGACCTTTGGGGGACCCCCAGTCCACCTTTGGGGACCCTCTCACCTTTGGGGACCCCCATGGCACCTGTAGGACCCTCTCACCTGTGGGGACCCCCGTGACCTTTGGGGACCCGCCCCACTCCACCTGTGGGGACCCCCCCACGCCACCTGTAGGACTCTCTCACCTTTGGGGACCCCCCATGCCACCTGTGGGGACCCCTGCACCACCTGTAGGACCTTCTCACCTTTGGGGACCCCCACTCCACCTTTGGGGACCCTCTCACCTTTGGGGACACCCCATGCCACTTCTGGGACCCCCCCGCGCCACCTGTGGGGACCCCGTGACCTTTTGGGACCCCCCCACGCCACCTGTGGGGACCCTCTCACCTTTGGGGACCCCCTCACCTGTGGGGACCCCGTGACCTTTGGGGACCCCCATGCCACCTGTAGGACCCTCTCACCTGTGGGGACCCCCGCGCCACCTGTGGGGACCCCTGTGACCTTTGGGGACCCCTGCGCTACCTGTGGGGACCCCCCACCACACCTGGGGACCCCATGACCTTTGGGGACCCCCCCACTCCACCTGTGGGACCCTCTCACCTGTGGGACCCCCACGCCACCTGTGGGGACCCCCACTCCACCTGTGGGACCCTCTCACCTGTGGGGACCCCCGTGCCACCTGTGGGGACCCCGTGACCTTTGGGGACCCCCCCACGCCACCTGTGGGGACCCTCTCACCTGTGGGACCCCCACGCCACCTGTGGGGACCCCCACTCCACCTGTGGGGACCCTCTCACCTGTGGGGACCCCCCAGCTCCACCTGTGGGGACCCCCACTCCCCTCACCTGTGGCCAACCCCACTCCCCTCACCTGTGGACCCCCACTCCCCTCACCTGTGGAGACCCCCACTCCCCTCACCTGTGGGCCCGCACTCCCCTCACCTGTAGCCCCCACTCCCCTCACCTGTAGCCCCCACTCCCCTCACCTGTGGGGACCCCCACTCCCCTCACCTGTGGCCCCCCAGCTCCACCTGTGGGACCCCACTCCCCTCACCTGTTGGGACCCCCCACTCCCCTCACCTGTAGCCCCCCACTCCCCTCACCTGTAGACCCCCACTCCCCTCACCTGTGGGACCCCCACTCCCCTCACCTGTGGCCCCCCAGCTCCACCTGTGGGACCCCACTCCCCTCACCTGTTGGGACCCCCACTCCCCTCACCTGTAGCCCCCCACTCCCCTCACCTGTAGCCCCCCACTCCCCTCACCTGTTGGGACCCCCACTCCCCCCACTCCCCTCACCTGTGCCCCCCCACCCTGTGCCCCCCCCGTTTCCCTCAGAACCCCCAGTGCAAGCTCTGCCGCGGCACCCCGGTGGTGACGCCCACCCAGCACCTGTTCCTGGACCTGCCCAAGGTGAGCTGCACCCCTGGGTGGGGCGGGGTGGGCAGGTGGGCCCCCCCAGGGAGCCCAGGTGTCCCACGGGCGTGTCCCGCAGCTGGAGGGGCGGCTGGAGGCGTGGCTGGAGCGCACCTGGGCCGCAGGTGAGTGGACGGCCAACGCGCGGCACATCACGCGCACCTGGCTGCGCGACGGGCTCAAGCCGCGCTGCATCACCCGCGACCTCACCTGGGGCACCCCCGTGCCCCTCGACGGCTTCCGGGACAAGGTGGGCACCTCCCCAACCCCCCCAGGTGTCCCTGCTGGGCCCTCCCCGCCGGGCTCACCTGCTCAGGTGGGTCCTGCCCTCGCCCAGGTGTTCTACGTGTGGTTCGACGCTCCCATCGGGTACCTGTCCATCACGGCCAACTACACCGAGCACTGGGAGCGCTGGTGGAAGAACCCGCAGCAGGTGGGGGCAGCCAGGTGATGGTGCAGGTGGGGACGGGGCGGGACACCCGGCTGACACCCTCACCTGTCCTCCCGCTCACCTGCCAGGTGGAGCTCTACAACTTCATGGCCAAGGACAACGTGCCCTTCCACAGCGTGGTGTTCCCCTGCTCGCTGCTGGGCGCCGACGACAACTACACCTTGGTGAATCACCTGATCGCCACAGGTACGGCACGGGGAGACACGGGGGGGGGGAGAACCAAGTGGGAGGGGTCTCCAGGTGTGGGGAGCCCCAGGTGTGGGAGGTCCCCGGGTATGGGAGGTCCCTAGATGTTGGAGATCCCCAGGTGTGGGGGGTCCCCAGGTGTGGGGGGTCCCCAGGTGTGAGGGGTCCCCAGGTGTTGGAGGTTCCCAGGTGTGAGGGGTCCCCAGGTGTGAGGGGTCCCCAGGTGTTGGAGGTTCCCAGGTGTGAGGGGTCCCCAGGTGTGAGGGGTCCCCAGGTGTTGGGGCTCCCCAGATTGGGGCTCCCCAGGTATTGGAGATCCCCAGGTTGGGGCACCCCAGGTGTGAGGGGTATCCAGGTGTGAGGGGTCTCCAGGTATTGGAGGTTCTCAGGTGTGAGGGGTCCCCAGGTGTTGGGGCTCCCCAGGTATTGGAGATCCCCAGGTGTTGGAGATTCCCAGCTGTGAGGGGTCTCCAGGTATGGCGATCCCCAGGTGTGAGGGCTCCCCAGGTGTGAGGGGTCCCCAGGTGTTGGGGCTCCCCAGGTTGGGGCTCCCCAGGTGCTGGAGATTCTCAGGTGCGAGGGCTCCCCAGGTTGGGGCTCCCCAGGTGTTGGAGATCCCCAGGTGTTGGGGCTCCCCAGGTTGGGGCTCCCCAGGTTGAGGCTCCCCAGGTTGGAGCTCCCCAGGTGTGGAGATCCCCAGGTTGGGGCTCCCCAGGTGTGGAGATCCCCAGGTTGAGGCTCCCCAGGTGTGGAGATCCCCAGGTTGAGGCTCCCCAGGTGTGGAGATCCCCAGGTTGGGGCTCCCCAGGTGGGGACACCCCCAGTTTGGGGCTCCCCAGGTTGGGGCTCCCCAGGTTGGGGCTCCCCAGGTGTTGGAGATCCCCAGATGTTGGAGATCCCCAGGTATTGGAGATCCCCAGGTTGGGGCTCCCCAGGTGTGAGGGGTCCCCAGGTGTTGGAGATCCCAGGCTGGGGCTCCCCAGGTGTGGGGGCTCCCCAGGTGTTGGAGATCCCCAGGTATTGGAGATCCCCAGGTGTTGGGGCTCCCCAGGTGTGGAGATCCCCAGGTGTGAGGGCTCCCCAGGTGTTGGAGATCCCCAGGTTGGGGCTCCCCAGGTTGGGGCTCCCCAGGTGTGGAGACCCCCAGGTTGGGGCTCCCCAGGTGTTGGGGCTCCCCAGGTGTTAGGGCTCCCCAGGTGTGAGGGGTCCCCAGGTGTTGGAGACCCCCAGGTTGGGGCTCCCCAGGTGCTGGAGATTCCCAGGTGTGGGGGCTCCCCAGGTGTGGAGATCCCCAGGTGTTGGAGATCCCCAGGTGTTGGAGATCCCCAGGTGTGAGGGTTCCCCAGGTGTGGGGGCTCCCCAGGTGTGGAGACCCCCAGGTTGGGGCTCCCCAGGTGTTGGGGCTCCCCAGGTTGGGGCTCCCCAGGTGTTGGGGCTCCCCAGGTTGGGGCTCCCCAGGTGTTGGAGATCCCCAGGTGTGAGGGGTCCCCAGGTGTGAGGGGTCCCCAGGTTGGGGCTCCCCAGGTGTGGAGACCCCCAGGTGTTGGAGATCCCAGGTTGGGGCTCCCCAGGTGTGGAGATCCCCAGGTGTGGGGGGTCCCTAGATGTTGGGGAACCCCAGGTGTGAGGGGTCCCCAGGTATTGGAGGTTCCCAGGTGTGGGAGATCCTCAGCTGTGAGGGGTCCCCAGGTGTTGGAGATCCCCAGGTGTGAGGAGTCCCCAGGTGTGAGGGGTCTCCAGGTGTTGGGGCTCCCCAGGTTTTGGAGATCCCCAGGTGTGAGGGGTCCCCAGGTGCTGGAGATCCCCAGGTATTGGGGCTCCCCAGGTGCTGGAGATCCCCAGGTATTGGGGCTCCCCAGGTGCTGGAGATCCCCAGGTTGGGGCTCCCCAGGTGTGAGGGGTCCCCAGGTGCTGGAGATGCCCAGGTGTGGGAGATCCCCAGGTGTTGGAGATCCCCAGGTGTGGGAGATTCCCAGGTGTGGGGGCTCCCCAGATGTGTGGGCTCCCCAGGGGTGAGGGGTCCCCAGGTGTAGGAGATCCCCAGGTGCTGGAGATCCCCAGGTTGGGGCTCCCCAGGTGTGAGGGATCCCCAGGTGTGAGGGGTCCCCAGGTGTGAGGGATCCCCAGGTGTGGGGGCTCCCCAGGTTGGGGCTCCCCAGGTGTTGGAGATCCCCAGGTGCTGGAGATTCCCAGGTGTGAGGGATCCCCAAGTGTTGGAGATCCCAGGTTGGGGCTCCCCAGGTGTTGGAGATCCCCAGGTGTTGGGGCTCCCCAGGTGTGAGGGCTCCCCAGGTGTTGGAGATCCCCAGGTGCTGGAGATCCCCAGGTGTGGGGGGCTCCTCAGGTGTTGGAGATCCCCACGTTGGGGCTCCCCAGGTTGGGGCTCCCCAGGTTGTGGCTCCCCAGGTGTGGGGGCTCCCCAGGTGTGGAGACCCCCAGGTTGGGGCTCCCCAGGTGTGGAGACCCCCAGGTTGGGGCTCCCCAGGTTGAGGCTCCCCAGGTGCTGGGGGTCCCCAGGTTGGGGCTCCCCAGGTGTTGGAGATCCCCAGGTTGGGGCTCCCCAGGTGTTGGAGATCCCCAGGTGTGAGGGATCCCCAGGTGTGGAGACCCCCAGATTGGGGCTCCCCAGGTTGGGGCTCCCCAGGTGTTGGGGCTCCCCAGGTGCTGGAGGTTCCCAGGCTGGGGCTCCCCAGGTGTTGGAGACCCCCAGGTTGGGGTCCCCAGGTGTGGGGGATCCCCAGGTGTTGGGGCTCCCCAGGTTGGGGCTCCCCAGGTGTTGGAGATCCCCAGGTGTGAGGGGTTCCCAGGTGTTGGGGCTCCCCAGGTGTGGAGAGCCCCAGGTGTGAGGGCTCCCCAGGTGTTGGAGATCCCCAGGTGTGAGGGATCCCCAGGTGTGGGGGCTCCCCAGGTGTTGGAGATCCCCAGGTTGGGGCTCCCCAGGTGTTGGAGATCCCCAGGTGTGGGAGATTCCCAGGTGTTGGCGATCCCCAGGTTGGGGCTCCCCAGGTGTGGGAGATTCCCAGGTGTTGGAGATCCCCAGGTGTGGGAGATTCCCAGGTGTTGGCGATCCCCAGGTTGGGGCTCCCCAGGTTGGGGCTCCCCAGGTGTGAGGGATCCCCAGGTGTGAGGGGTCTCCAGGTATTGGAGATCCCCAGGTGTTGGGGGTCCCCAGGTGTTGGGGGTCCCCAGGTGTTGGGGGTCCCCAGGTGTTGGAGATTCCCAGGTGCTGGAGATCCCCAGGTGTGAAGGGTCCCCAGGTTGGGGCTCCCCAGGTGTTGGAGACCCCCAGGTTGGGGCTCCCCAGGTTGGGGCTCCCCAGGTGCTGGAGGTCCCCAGGTTGGGGCTCCCCAGGTATTGGAGGTTCCCAGGTGTGAAGACCCCCAGGTTGGGGCTCCCCAGGTGTGGAGATCCTCAGGTTGGGGCTCCCCAGGTGTTGGAGATCCCCAGGTGTTGGGGCTCCCCAGATGTTGGAGATCCCCAGGTGTAGGGGCTCCCCAGGTGTGAGGGGTCCCCAAGTGCTGGAGGTCCCCAGGTTGGGGCTCCCCAGGTGTTGGAGATCCCCAGTTTGGGGCTCCCCAGGTATTGGAGGTTCCCAGGTGTGAGGGGTCCCCAGGTGTGAGGGGTCCCCAGGTTGGGGCTCCCCAGGTGTTGGAGATCCCCAGCTGTGAGGGGTCTCCAGGTGTGAGGGGTCCCCAGGTGTGGAGAGCCCCAGGTGCTGGAGATCCCCAGGTGTGAAGACCCCCAGGTTGGGGCTCCCCAGGTGTGGAGATCCCCAGGTGTGAGGGGTATCCAGGTGTGGGAGATCCCCAGGTGTTGGGGCTCCCCAGGTGTGAGGGATCCCCAGGTGTTGGGGCTCCCCAGGTGTGGAGACCCCCAGGTTGGGGCTCCCCAGGTGTGGAGACCCCCAGGTTGGGGCTCCCCAGGTGTGAGGGCTCCCCAGGTGTTGGGGCTCCCCAGGTGTTGGGGCTCCCCAGATGTGAGGGCTCCCCAGGTGTGAGGGCTCCCCAGGTGTGAGGGATCCCCAGGTGTGAGGAGTCCCCAGGTGTGGAGACCACCAGGTTGGGGCTCCCCAGGTGTGGAGACCCCCAGGTTGGGGCTCCCCAGGTGTTGGGGCTCCCCAGGTGTTGGGGCTCCCCAGGTGCTGGAGGTCCCCAGGTTGGGGCTCCCCAGGTGTGAGGGGTCCCCAGGTGTTGGAGATCCCCAGGTGTGAGGGCTCCCCAGGTTGGGCTCCCCAGGTTGGGGCTCCCCAGGTGTTGGTGATCCCCAGGTGTGGGGGCTCCCCAGGTTGGGGCTCCCCAGGTGTGGAGACCCCCAGGTTGGGGCTCCCCAGGTTGGGCTCCCCAGGTGTGGACACCCCCAGTTT
>JBBFKN010000294.1:0-48940 GCA_039654755.1 Calcarius lapponicus | reverse complement strand
TTTTCCCAATTTTTTCCCAGTTTTTCCCAGTTTTCCCTCCCGATTTTCCCCCATTTTTCCCAATTTTTCCCCCCAAGTTTTTCCCAGCTCTCCCAATTTTTTCCCATTTCCCCCCCAATTTTCCCTGATATTTCCCATTTTTCCCCCAGTTTTTCCCAGTTTCCCCACCCCCAGTTCTTCCCAATTTTTCCCCAGTTTTTCCCCACCACTTTTCCCAATTTTTTTTCCCAATTTTTCCCAGTTTTTCCCCCCTATTTTTCCCCCCTATTTTTCCCAATTTTTTCCCATTTTTTCCCCTCACTTTTTCCCATTTCCCCCCACTTTTCCCTGATTTTTCCCATTTCCCCCCAGTTTTTCCCGGTTTCCCCCACCCCCAGTTCTTCCCAATTTTTCCCAGTTTTTCCCAGTTTTCCTTCCCGATTTTCCCCCCATTTTTTCCATTTTTCCCCATCAATTTTTCCCAGTTTTTCCCAATTTTTCCCAGTTCTTCCCAATTTTTCCCATTTTTTCCCACCACTTTTCCCAATTTTTCCCAGTTTTTCCCAGTTTTCCTTCCAGATTTTCCCCCCATTTTTTCCCAGCTTTTCCCAATTTTTCCCCCAATTTTTCCCATTTTCCCCCAATTTTTCCTGATATTTCCCAGTTTCCCCCCCAGTTCTTCCCAATTTTTCCCAATTTCCCCACCTCTTTTCCCAAATTTTTTCCCAGTTTTTCCCATTTTCCCTTCCAATTTTCCCCCCAGTTTTTCCCATTTTTTCCTCCCCAGTTTTTTCCCATTTCCCCAAATTTTCCCCCAATTTTCCCCTCCAATTTCCCCCATTTTTCCTGTTTTTTCCCATTTTCCCCCCCAGTTTTCCTGATTTTCCCAATTTTTCTCCCCAGTTTTTCCCCACCACTTTTCCCAATTTTTTCCCAGTTTTTCACAGTTTTCCCTCCCGATTTTCCCCCCATTTTTCCCAATTTTTCCCCCCAATTTTTCCCAGTTCTTCCCCCCCAATTTTTCCCATTTCCCCCCCCAATTTTTCCTGATTTTTTCCCATTTTTCCCCCCCAGTTTTTCCCAGTTCCCCCCCAGTTCTTCCCCCCAACTTTTCCCAAATTTTTCCCAGTTTTTCCCAGTTTTCCCTCCCAATTTTCCCCCCATTTTTTCCCCTCCCCAGTTTTTTCCCATTTCTCCCAATTTTTCCCCCCCAATTTCCCCATTTTTCCCGTTTTTTTCCCATTTTCCTGACGTTTTCCGTGTTTTCTCTCGGCAGCTGATCCAGTTCCTGATCTCGCTGGTGCAATCCAACCGGGATCCTGGGCGTCAAGAGGAAAATGTGAGAGAAATTCCCAAAATCCCCCAAAAAATTCGGGATCGGGACCCCCCCCAAATCCCAAAAATCCTCGGGAAGAGATTTGGGAATTCCTGAGGGTAAAGGGAACAAAGAATTCCTGGAAATCCCTTTTTTTTTCCTGGAAAAATTGGGAAAATTGCATTCCAAAAATGTGGAATTTTGGGGATTTGGGGGGTTTTCCCATTCTGGGATTTTCCCAGGGATGGAGCAGCCCCTGGAATTCTCTGGGAATTCCTTCCCAAAATTCCATGAATTTGTTCCTAACCCCCTCCCTCCTGGAAAAAAACTGGGAAAATCCTGGAAAAAATGGGAAAAAAAAGAGGGAAAAATCCTTGGAAAAACTGGGAAAAACACAGGAAAAATCCTGGAAAAAACTGGGAAAACACCTGGAAAAATCCCGGAAAAAATGGGAAAAAAGAGAGGGAAAAATCCTGGGAAAAACACAGGAAAAATCCTGGAAAAACCTGGAAAAACACCTGGAAAAATCCTGGAAAAATTTGGGAAAAACAGAGGGAAAAATCCTGGAATAAACTGGGAAAACAGAAGGAAAAATCCTGGAAAAAATGGGAAAAAACACAGGAAAAATCATGGAAAAATTTGGGGGAAAACGGAAAAATCCTGGAAAAAAACTGGGAAAAAACACAGGAAAAAAAGAGAGGGAAAAATCCTGGAAAAAAATGGGAAAAAAACACGGGAAAATCATGGAAAAAACTGGGAAAACACGGGGAAAATCCTGGAATAAACTGGGAAAAAAACAGAGGGAAAAATCCTGGGAAAAAACTGGGAAAAACACAGGAAAAAAAGAGAGGGAAATCCTGGAAAAAATGGGAAAAAACACAAGAAAAATCCTGGAAAAAAACTGGGAAAACATGGAAAAATCCTGGGAAAAACTGGGAAAACACCTGGAAAAATCCTGGAAAAATGGAAAAAAAATACAGAGGGAAAAATCCTGGGAAAAACTGGGAAAACACAGGAAAAATCCTGGAATAAACTGGGAAAAACAGAGGGAAAAATCCTGGAAAATCTTGGAAAAATTTGGGAAAAACAGAGGGAAAAATCCTGGGGAAAACACAGGAAAAAAAAGAGAGGGAAAATCCTGGAAAAAACTGGGAAAACACCTGGAAAAATCCTGGAAAAATTTGGGAAAAACAGAGGGAAAAATCCTGGGAAAAAACTGGGAAAAAACGGGAAAAATCCTGGAATAAACTGGGAAAAACAGAGGGAAAAAATCCTGGAAAAACTGGGAAAAACAGAGGGGGAAAATCCTGGAAAAATCCTGGAAAATGGGAAAAAACAGAGGGAAAAATCCTGGAAAAAACTCGGAAAAACACAGGAAAAAACAGAGGGAAAAATCCTGGAAAAAATGGGAAAAAACACAGGAAAAATCCTGGAAAAAAACTGGGAAAACACCTGGAAAAATCCTGGAAAAATTTTGGGAAAAAAAGAGGGAAAAATCCTGGAAAAAATGGGAAAAAACAGAGGGAAAAATCCTGGAAAAAACTGGGAAAAACAGAGGGGAAAATCCTGGGAAAAACTGGGAAAAACACAGGAAAAATCATGGAAAAATTTGGGAAAAACAGAGGGAAAAAATCCTGGAAAAAATGGGAAAAACACAGGAAAAATCCTGGGAAAACACAGGAAAAAAACAGAGGGGAAAATCCTGGGAAAAATGGGAAAAAACAGAGGGAAAAATCCTGGAATAAACTGGGAAAAACCCAGGAAAAATCCTGGAAAAAACTTGGGGAAAACCCAGGAAAAAAAACTGGCAAAAACACCTGGAAAATTCCTGGAAAATCCTCTGGGAAAATCCTGGGAAAACCCCTGGAAAATCCTAGAAAAACCCGGGAAAAACCCCTAAAAAACACAGAAAAAAACCCAGGAAAAATCCTGGAAAAAAACATGGAAAAAAACCTGGAAAACCCCTGGGAAAACCCCGGAAAATCCCGGGGAAAAACCCCAAAAATCATGGAAAAATCCTGGAAAACCCCCTGGGAAAAAAACTTAAAAATCTTGGAAAAAACCCTGAAAATCCCAGATTTTTCTTTGGGAATTTCAGCCCCTGATGATTTTCCCAGGAATTTTTCCCATTTTTTGGGAATTTTCCCAATTTTCCTTTGGGAATTTCAGCCCCTGATGCTTTTCCCAGAATTTTTCCCATTTTTTGGGGGAATTTTCGGGAATTTTCCCGATTTTCCTTGGGATTTCAGCCCCTGATGCTTTTCCCAGAATTTTTCCCATTTTTCTGGGAATTTTTCCAATTTTCCTTTGGGAATTTCAGCCCCCTGATGCTTTTCCTGGGATTTTTCCGTTTTTGGGGGAATTTTTGGGAATTTTCCCGGTTTTTATTTGGAATTTCAGCCCCTGATGCTCTTTTCCCGGGATTTTTCCCATTTTTGAGGGGAATTTTTGGGAATTTTCCTGATTTTCCTTTGGGAATTTCAGCCCCCCGATGCTTTTCCCAGGATTTTTCCCATTTTTGGGAATTTTCCCGATTTTCCTTTGGGAATTGCAGCCCCTGCTGCTTTTTCCCGGGATTTTTCCCGTTTTTTTGGGAATTTTCCCGGTTTTTATTTGGATTTCAGCCCCCTGAAGCTTTTCCTGGGATTTTTCCCGTTTTTTTGGGGGAATTTTTGGGAATTTTCCCGGTTTTCCTTTGGGAATTTCAGCCCCCTGCTGCTTTTCCCTGGAATTTTTCCCTCTTTTTTGGGAATTTTCCCAATTTTTTATTTGGAAATTGCAGCCCCTGCTGCTTTTCCCAGAATTTTTCCCATTTTCTGGGAATTTTCCCCATTTTCCTTTGGGAATTTCAGCCCCTGATGCTTTTCCCAGAATTTTTTCCCATTTTTCTGGGAATTTTCCCGATTTTCCTTTGGGAATTTCAGCCCCTGATGCTTTTCCCAGGATTTTTTTCCCATTTTTCTGGGAATTTTCCCGATTTTCCTTTGGGAATTTCAGCCCCTGCTGCCTTTCCCTGGATTTTTCCCATTTTTTTGGGAATTTTCCCGATTTTTATTTGGAATTTCAGCCCCCTGATGCTTTTCCCAGAATTTTTCCCATTTTTTGGGGGAATTTTTGGGAATTTTCCCGATTTTCCTTTGGGAATTGCAGCCCCTGCTGCTTTTCCAGGATTTTTCCCATTTTTTGGGAATTTTCCCCAATTTTTCTTTGGGAATTGCAGCCCCTGCTGCTTTTCCCGGATTTTTCCCATTTCTTGGGGGAATTTTTGGGAATTTTCCCGGTTTTTCTTTGGGAATTTCAGCCCCTGCTGCTTTTCCCAGGATTTTTCCCATTTTTGGGGGGGGATTTTTGGGAATTTTCCCGATTTTCCTTTGGGAATTTCAGCCCCTGCTGCTTTTCCTGGAATTTTTCCCATTTTTTGGGGGAATTTTTGGGAATTTTCCCGGGTTTTTATTTGGAATTTCAGCCCCCCTGATGCTTTTCCCAGAATTTTTCCGATTTTTGGGAATTTTCCCGATTTTCCTTTGGGGAATTTCAGCCCCCTGATGCTTTTCCCGGGATTTTTCCCGTTTTTGGGGGGAATTTTTGGGAATTTTCCCGATTTTCCTTTGGGAATTGCAGCCCCTGATGCTTTTCCCAGGATTTTTCCCATTTTTTGGGGAATTTTTGGGAATTTTCCCAATTTTTCTTTGGGGAATTTCAGCCCCTGATGCTTTTCCTGAATTTTTCCCTCTTTTTTGGGAATTTTCCCGATTTTCCTTTGGCAATTTCAGCCCCCTGATGCTTTGTCCCAGAATTTTTCCCATTTTTTGGGGGAATTTTTGGGAATTTTCCGGATTTTCCTTTGGAAATTTCAGCCCCCTGATGCTTTCTCGGGATTTTTCCCATTTTTGGGGGGAATTTTTGGGAATTTTCCCAATTTTCCTTTGGGAATTTCATCCCTGATGCTTTTCCCAGGATTTTTCCCATTTTTTGGGGGAATTTTTGGGAATTTTCCCGCTTTTTATTTGGGAATTCAGCCCCCTGATGCTTTTTCCCGGGATTTTTCCCATTTTTGGGGGAATTTTTGGGAATTTTCCTGGTTTTCCTTTGGGAATTTCAGCCCCTGAAGCTTTTCCCAGGATTTTTCCCGGTTTTTTTGGGAATTTTTTTGGGAATTTTCCCGGTTTTCCTTTGGGAATTTCAGCCCCCTGATGCTTTTCCCGGGATTTTTCCTGTTTTTTGGCGGAATTTTTGGGAATTTTCCCGATTTTCCTTTGGGAATTTCAGCCCCCCTGCTGCCTTTCCCAGAATTTTTCCCATTTTTTGGGAATTTTCCCAATTTTCCTTTGGAATTTCAGCCCCCTGATGCTGAACGACGGCGGCCCCGCACATTCCATGCCCAAGTACAGCCGGCAGTTCTCCCTGGAGCACCACGGGAACTCCAACTTCTCCGTGAGAATTCCCCGGAAAATTTATGGGATTTATTGGGATTTTATGGGATTTATTGGGATTTATTGGGAATGGGATTTATCGGGATTTATTGGGATTTATGGGATTTACTGAGAATGGGACTCATTGGGAATGGGATTTTATGGGATTTATGGGATTCATTGGGAATGGGATTTATTGGGATTTATGGGATTCATTGGGAATGGGATTTCTTGGGATTTTATGGGATTTGTGGGATTTATTGGGAATGGGATTTTATGGGATATATTGGGATTTTATGGGATTTATGGGATTTACTGAGAATGGGATTTATTGGGATTTAATGGGATTTATTGGAATGGGATTTATGGAATTGGGATTTATGGGATTTATTGGGAACTCGAGCACCACGGCAACGCCAACTTCTCCGTGAGAATTCCTGAAAAATTTATGGGATTCATTGGGAATGGAATTTATTGGGATTTATTGGGATTTATGGGATTTATTGGGATTTATTGGGAACTCCCTGGAGCACCACGGGAACTCCAACTTGTCCATGAGAATTCCCGGAAAATTTATGGGATTTATGGGATTTACTGAGAATGGATCTATTGGGATTTATTGGGAATGTGATTTATGGGATTCACTGGGAACGGGATTTACTGGGATTTAATGGGATTTATGGGATTCATTGAGAATGGGATTTATTGGGATTTATTGGGATTCATTGGGAAGGGATTTATGGAATTGGGATTTATTGGGATTTCTTGGGAACTCCCTGGAGCACCACGGGAACTCCAACTTCTCCGTGAGAATTCCTGAAAAATTTATGGGATTTTATGGGATTTTATGGGATTTATTGGGATTTATTGGGAATGGGATTTATTGGGAATGGGAATTATTGGGATTTATGGGCTTTAATGGGATTCATTGGGATTTCTTGGGAACTCCCTGGAGCACCACGGGAACTCCAACTTGTCCGTGAGAATTCCCAAAACATTTATGGGATTTATGGGATTCACTGAGAATGGGATTTTATGGGATTCATTGGGAATGGAATTTATCGGAATTTATTGGGATTTATTGGGATTTATGGGATTTACTGAGAATGGGATTCATTGGGATTTGGGATTTCTTGGGAACTCCCTGGAGCACCACGGGAACTCCAACTTCTCCGTGAGAATTCCCAGAAAATTTATGGGATTCAGTGGGATTTATGGGATTTTATGGGATTCATTTGGGAATGGGATTTATCAGGATTTATTGGGATTCATTGGGGTTCATTGGGAATGGGATTTATGGGATTTATTGGGATTTATTGGGATTTTATGGGATTCATTGGGAGCTCCCTGGAGCACCACGGCAACGCCAACTTCTCTATGAGAATTCCTGAAAAATTTATGGGATTTATTGGGATTTTGTGGGATTTATGGGATTCATTTGGAATGGGATTTATCGGGATTCATTGTGATTTATTGGGATTTATGGGATTCATTGGGATTGGGATTTATTGGGATTTCTTGGGAACTCCCTGGAGCACCACAGGAACTCCAAATTCTCCGTGAGAATTCCCAGAAAAATTATGGGATGTGGGGGAATTATGGGATTGGGATTTATCGGGATTTATTGGGATTTATGGGATTTACTGAGAATGGGATTTATTGGGATTGGGAATTATTGGGATTTATTGCGCCTGGGTTTTTTTTGGGATTGGGATTTATTGGGATTTATAGGATGGGGATGTTTCGGGAATGGGATTTATGGGGTTTTTGGGGATTGGGATTTATTGGGATTTATTTGGATCGGGATTTATGGGGTTGAGATTTATTGGGAATGGGATTTATGGGATTTTTTGGGGATTGGGATTTATTGGGATTGGGATTTATTGGGACTTTTTGCGACTGGGTTTTATTGGGATTGGGATTTATTGGGATTTATAGCATGGGGATGTTCTGGGAATGGGATTTATGGGATTTATTGGGATTGGGATCTGTTGAGATTTATGGGATGGGGATATTTTGGGAATGGGATTTATGGGTTTTTTTTGGGATTGGGATTTATGGGATTTATTGTGACTTGGTTTGATTGGGATTGGGATTTTTGGGGATTGGGATTTATTGGGATTTATGAGATGGGGATGTTTTGGGAATGGGATTTATAGGATTTATTGGGATGGGGATGTTTCGGGGATTGGGATTTATTGGGATTTATTGCAACTGGGTTTTATTGGGATTGGGCATTTTTTGGGATTGGGATTTATTGGGATCTATTGGGATTTATGGGATGGGGCTGTTTTGTAAACAGGATTTACGGGGATTTATTGGGATTGGGATCTGTTGGGATTTTATGGGATGGGGATGTTTTGGGATTGGGCTTTATTGGGATTTATTGCAACTGGGTTTTATTGGGATTGGGATTTCTTGGGATCTCTTGGGATTTATGGGATGGGGATGTTTTGGGACTGGGATTTACGGGATTATTGGGATTGGGATTTCTTGGGGGTTTATGGCTGGGATGTTCTGGGAATGGGATTTATTGAGACTGGGTTTTATTGGGATTGGGATTTTATGGGATTTACTGGGATGGGGACGTTTCGGGAATGGGATTTATGGGGTTTTTTGGGATTGGGATTTATCGGGATTTATTGCGACTTGGTTTGATCGAGATTGGGATTTTTGGGGATTGGGATTTTATTGGGATTTATGAGATGGGGATGTTTTGGGATTGGGATTTATTGGGCTTTATTGTGACTGGGTTTTATTGGGATTGAGATTTTTGGGGATAGGGATTTATTGGGATCTATTGGGATTTATGGGATGGGGATGTTTTGTAAACAGGCATTTATGGGATTTATTGGGATTGGGATCTATTGGAATTTATGGGCTGGGGCTGTTTTGGGAATGGGATTTATGGGATTTATTGGGATTTATTGCAACTGGGTTTTATTGGGATTGGGATTTTTGGGGATTGGGATCTATTGGGACTGGGATCTCTTGGGCATTTATGGGATGGGGATGTTTTGGGATTGGAGATCTATTGGGATTTATTGGGATTGGGATTTATTGGGACTTATCTGCGACTGGGTTTTATTGGGATTGAGATCTATTGGGATTTATGGGATGGGGGATGTTTCGGGAATGGGATTTATGGGATTTATTGGGATTGGGATTTATTGGATTTATTGGGATTGGGATTTATTGGGACTTATTGCGACTGGGTTTTATTGGGATTGCAGATCTATTGGGATTTATGGGATGGGGATGTTTCGGGGAATGGGATTTATGGGATTTATTGGGATATGGGATTTATTGGGATTTATTGCAACTTGGTTTGATTGGGATTGGGATTTTTGGGGATTGGGATTTATTGGGCTTTATGAGATGGGAATGTTTCGGGAATGGGATTTATGGGATTTATTGGGACTGGGATCTGTTGGGATTTATGGGATGGGGACTGTTTTGTGAGTAGGATTTCTGGGATTTATTGGGATTTCTTTGGAATTGGGATTTATGGGATGGGGATGTTTCGGGAATGGGATTTATGGGATATTTGGGAATTGGGGTTTATTGGGATTTATTGGGATTTACTTGCGACTGGCTTTTCTTGGGATTGGGATTTATTGGGACTGGGATTTTTTTGGGATTGGGATTTACTGGATCTATCAGGATTTACTGGGATGGGGATTATGGGATTTATTGGGATTGAGATTTATTGGGACTGGGTTTTATTGGGATTGGGATCTGTTGGGATTTATGGGCTTTATAGGGATTGGAATTTTTTGGGATTTATGGGATGGGGATGTTTTGGGAATTGGGATTTTACGGGATTTATTGGGACTGGGCATCTGTTGTGATTTACGGGATGGGGCTGTCCCAGCCTGCCCCACCCCTGATTCCCGTTTTTCCCGTTGTTTTCCCCTCCCAGGCCCCGGCGGGGGCGCTGTCGGGGCCCGGCGCTGTTTGCGGCCGAGCCGGGCGCCCCGTGCGGCCCCATCATCTCGGACGTGACCGAGCTGCCCCCGTCCAGCCCCGAGGCCTCCCCGACCGGGAGCCTGCGCGGAAGGTGGGAGCCCTTCCCGAAATCCCCCGGAGAGAATTCCCGGAATTCCCTGGGAACGGGGTCCTGGATATACGGGGAATGGGAACCCGGAATTCCCTGGGAGTGGCTGAGGAAACCTGGACAGGAGGTGGGGAGGATTCCCAAAAATTCCGTGGGAATGGAAGCCTGAAAATTCCCTGGGAACAGGGTCCTGGATATCCCGGGAAGGGGAACCCGGAATTCCCTGGGAACGGGATCCTGGATGTCCCGGGAACGGGAACCTGGAATTCCCTGGGAACGGGGTCCTGGATATCCCGGGAATGGGAACCCAGAATTCCCTGGGAACAAAGTCCTGGAATATCCGGGAACGGGAACCCAAAATTCCCTGGGAGTGGCTGAGGAAGCCTGGAAAGGAGGTGGGGAGAATTCCCACAAATTTCCCCCATTTCCCATTCCCGCTGTTTTTCCCATTTTTTCCCATTTTCCCCACTATTTCCCCCATTTCTCCCCCGCCAGGAGCAGCCCGGCCATCCGGATCAAGGAGGAGCCTCCCAGCCCCACGCGGAGCCCGCAGGTGGAGGAGCCCAAGAGCGCCGGGAATTCCGGGAATTCCGGGAATTCCGAGACCCCCCCTGTCCCCCTCCACCTTCATCGACTCCATCCTGCGGGGAGAACGACCCCGGAGCCGCCGCCGGGAACCCCCAATCCCAGGAAAAGTGCCTGAGCGTCGCCTGCCTCGACAAGTGAGCCCCGGAATTCCCAAAATTCCCAACATTCCCGGAATTCCCAGCTCGGGGAAAGCGGGGTTGGGATGGAATTCCCATTCCTGGTCTCTTGCTCCCACTTCCCGCTGCCGTTCCCCGGGTTCCTGACCCCATTTCCCGGTGTTCATTCCCCGTTTCCCGTTCCCGTTCCTTGATCCCATTCCCGGTTTCCTGACCCCATTTTCCACTCCCAATCCCAGAATTCCCATTCCCATTTTCCCAGAATTCCCATTCCCACTTTCCCAGAATTCCCATTCCCGGTTTTCTGTTCCCATCTTCCCGGTGCCATTCCCGTTTTCCTGACCCCCATTCCCGGCATTCATTCCTGGTTTCCATTCCCAGTTTCCCAGAATTCCCATTCCCAGTTTCTCCGGAATTCCCAGTTTCCTGCTCCCATTCCAGTCTCCTTTTCCCATTTTCCCCGCTTGCCATTCCCAGTTTCCTGACCCCATTCCCACTTTCCCAGATTTCCCGTTTTCCTGACCCCATTTCCCAGCATTCATTCCTGGTTTCCCATTCCCAGTTTCCCAGAATTCCCATTCCCGGTTTCCTGATCCCATTCCCGGTTTCCCATTCCCCGGTTTCCCAATCCCAACCCCAGTTTCCCATTCCTGGTTTCCCGCTCCCATTCCCAGTTTCCCCGTTCCCATTTTCCCAGTGCCATTCCCAGATTCCTGACCCCATTCCCGGCATTCCCAATCCTGATCCCCATTCCCGGTTTCCCAGAATTCCCATTCCCAGTTTCCAGAATTCCCATTCCCGGTTTCTCCTCACCCCATTCCTGGCATTCCCAACCCTGATCCCCATTCCCAGTTTCCCAGGGTTCCCATTCCCCAGTTTCCTGATCCCATTCCCAGTTTCCCATTCCCAGAATTCCCATTCCCGGTTTTCCTGCTTCCACTCCCATTAATCCCAGTTTCCCGCTCCCATTCCCAGTTTCCCGTTCCCATTTTCCCAGTGCCCATTCCCAGATTCCTGACCCCATTCCCGGCATTCCCAATCTGATCCCCATTCCCGGTTTCCCAGAATTCCCATTCCCAGTTTCCCAGAATTCCCATTCCCGGTTTCCTCACCCCATTCCTGGCATATCCCAACCCTGATCCCCATTCCCAGTTTCCCAGGGTTCCCATTCCCAGTTTCCTGATCCCATTCCCAGTTTCCCATTCCCCAGAATTCCCATTCCCGGTTTCCTGCTTCCACTCCCATTAATCCCAGTTTCCCGCTCCCATTCCCAGTTCACCATTCCCAGTTTCCTGTTCCCATTTTCCTGCTGCCATTCCCAGATTCCTGACCCCATTCCCGGCATTCCCAATCCTGATCCCCATTCCCGGTTTCCCAGAATTCCCATTCCCAGTTTCCCAGAATTCCCATTCCCGGTTTCCCGCTCCCATTCCCAGTTTCCCAGAATTCCATTCCCAGTTTCCCAGAATTCCCATTCCCGGTTTCCCAGAATTCCCATTCCCAGTTTCCCAGAATTCCCATTCCCAGTTTCCTCACCCCATTCCTGGCATTCCCAACCCTGATCCCCATTCCCAGTTTCCCAGGGTTCCCATTCCCAGTTTCCTGATCCCATTCCCAGTTTCCCATTCCCAGAATTCCCCATTCCCGGTTTCCTGCTTCCACTCCCATTAATCCCAGTTTCCCGCTCCCATTCCCAGTTTCCTGTTCCCATTTTCCTGCTGCCATTCCCAGATTCCTGACCCCATTCCCAGCATTCCCAACCCTGATCCCCATTCCTGGATTCCCAGAATTCCCATTCCCAGTTTCCCAGAATTCCCATTCCCAGTTTCCTGATCCCATTCCCGGTTTCCCATTCCTGGTTTCCTGATCGCATTCCCAGTTTCCCATTCCCAGAATTCCCATTCCCGGTTTCCCAGAATTCCCATTCCCGGTTTCCTGCTTCCACTCCCATTAATCCCAGTTTTCCCGCTCCCATTCCCAGTTTCCTGTTCCCAATTTCCCGCTGCCATTCCCGTTTTCCTGACCCCATTTCCCAGCATTCATTCCTGGTTTCCCATTCCCAGTTTCCCAGAATTCCCATTCCCAGTTTCCTCACCCCATTCCTGGCATTCCCAAACCCTGATCCCCATTCCCGGTTTCCCAGGATTCCCATTCCCAGTTTCCCAGAATTCCCATTCCCCAGTTTCCTGATCCCATTCCCAGTTTCCCATTCCCAGAATTCCCATTCCCGGTTTGTTGCTTCCACTCCCATTAATCCCCAGTTTCCCGCTCCCATTCCAGTTCACCATTCCCAGTTTCCTGTTCCCATTTTCCCGGTGCCATTCCCAGTTTCCTGACCCCATTCCCGGCATTCCCAACCCTGATCCCCATTCCCACTTTCCCAGAATTCCCATTCCCGTTTTCCTGACCCTATTTCCCAGCATTCATTCCTGGTTTCCCATTCCCAGTTTCCCAGAATTCCCATTCCCGGTTTCCTGACCCCATTCCCGGCATTTCCAACCCTGATCCCCATTCCCAGTTTCCCAGGATTCCCATTCCCAGTTTCCCAGAATTCCCATTCCCGGTTTCCTGATCCCATTCCCAGTTTCCCATTCCCAGAATTCCCATTCCCAGTTTCTTGCTTCCACTCCCATTAATCCCAGTTTCCCGCTCCCATTCCCAGTTCACCATTCCCAGTTTCCTGTTCCCATTTTCCCAGTGCCATTCCCAGATTCCTGACCCCATTCCTGGCATTCCCAACCCTGATCCCCATTCCCGGTTTCCCAGAATTCCCATTCCCAGTTTCCCAGAATTCCCATTCCCGGTTTCCTGATCCCATTCCCAGTTTCCCATTCCCAGAATTCCCATTCCCGGTTTCCTGCTTCCGCTCCCATTAATCCCAGTTTCCCGCTCCCATTCCCAGTTTCCTGCTCCCAATTTCCCGCTGCCATTCCCGTTTTCCTGACCCCATTCCCAGCATTCATTCCTGGTTTCCCATTCCCAGTTTCCCAGAATTCCCATTCCCGGTTTCCTGATCCCATTCCCAGTTTCCCATTCCCAGAATTCCCATTCCCGGTTTCCTGCTTCCACTCCCATTAATCCCAGTTTCCCGCTCCCATTCCCAGTTCCTGTTCCCATTTTCCCGCTGCCATTCCCAGATTCCTGACCCCATTCCCGGCATTCCCAACCCTGATCCCCATTCCCACTTTCCCAGAATTCCCATTCCCGTTTTCCTGACCCCATTTCCCACCATTCATTCCTGGTTTCCCATTCCCAGTTTCCCAGAATTCCCATTCCCAGTTTCCCAGAATTCCCATTCCCGGTTTCCTCACCCCATTCCTGGCATTCCCAACCCTGATCCCCATTCCCAGTTTCCCAGAATTCCCATTCCCAGTTTCCTGATCCCATTCCCAGTTTCCCATTCCCAGAATTCCCATTCCCGGTTTCCTGCTTCCACTCCCATTAATCACAGTTTCCCGCTCCCATTAATCCCAGTTTCCCGTTCCCATTTTCCTGCTGCCATTCCCAGATTCCTGACCCCATTCCCGGCATTCCCAACCCTGATCCCCATTCCCACTTTCCCAGAATTCCCATTCCCGGTTTTCTGACCCCATTTTCCACTCCCAATCCCAGAATTCCCATTCCCGTTTTCCCAAAATTCCCATTCCCGGTTTCCTGCTTCCACTTCCATTAATCCCAGTTTCCCGCTCCCATTCCCAGTCTCCTGTTCCCAATTTCCCGCTGCCATTCCCAGATTCCTGACCCCATTCCCGGCATTCCCAATCCTGATCCCCATTCCCGGTTTCCCAGAATTCCCATTCCCAGTTTCCCAGAATTCCCATTCCTGGTTTCCCATTCCCAGTTTCCCAGAATTCCCATTCCCAGTTTCCCAGAATTCCCATTCCCGGTTTCCTGATCCCATTCCCAGTTTCCCATTCCCAGAATTCCCATTCCCGGTTTCCTGCTTCCACTCCCATTAATCCCAGTTTCCCGCTCCCATTCCCAGTCTCCTGTTCCCAATTTCCCGCTGCCATTCCCGTTTTCCTGACCCCATTTCCCAGCATTCATTCCTGGTTTCCCATTCCCAGTTTCCCAGAATTCCCATTCCCGGTTTCCCGCTCCCATTCCTGGTTTCCCATTCCCAGTTTCCCAGAATTCCCATTTCCGGTTTCCTCACCCCATTCCTGGCATTCCCAACCCTGATCCCCATTCCCGGTTTCCCAGGATTCCCATTCCCAGTTTCCCAGAATTCCCATTCCCGGTTTCCCGATCCCATTCCCAGTTTCCCATTCCCAGAATTCCCATTCCCGGTTTCTTGCTTCCACTCCCATTAATCCCAGTTTCCCGCTCCCATTCCCAGTTCACCATTCCCAGTTTCCCGTTCCCATTTTCCCGGTGCCATTCCCAGTTTCCTGACCCCATTCCCAGCATTCCCAACCCTGATCCCCATTCCCACTTTCCCAGAATTCCCATTCCCGTTTTCCTGACCCCATTTCCCAGCATTCATTCCTGGTTTCCCATTCCCAGTTTCCCAGAATTCCCATTCCCGGTTTCCTCACCCCATTCCCGGCATTTCCAACCCTGATCCCCATTCTCGGTTTCCCAGGATTCCCATTCCCAGTTTCCCAGAATTCCCATTCCCAGTTTCCCATTCCCAGAATACCCATTCCTGGTTTCTTGCTTCCACTCCCATTAATCCCAGTTTCCCAATCCCATTCCCAGTTTACCAGTCCCAGTTTACCAGTCCCATTTTCCCACTGCCATTCCCAGATTCCTGACCCTGTTCCCAGCATTCCCAACCCTGATCCCCATTCCCACTTTCCCAGAATTCCCATTCCCGGTTTCCTCACCCCATTCCCAGCATTTCCAACCCTGATCCCCATTCCCAGTTTCCCAGGATTCCCATTCCCGGTTTCCTCACCCCATTCCTGGCATTCCCAACCCTGATCCCCATTCCCGGTTTCCCAGGATTCCCATTCCTGGTTTCCCAGAATTCACATTCCCGGTTTCCTGATCCCATTCCCAGTTTCCCATTCCCAGAATTCCCATTCCCGGTTTCCAGCTTCCACTCCCATTAATCCCAGTTTCCCGCTCCCATTCCCAGTTTACCAGTCCCAGTTTCCTGTTCACATTTTCCTGCTGCCATTCCCAGTTTCCTGACCCCATTCCCAGCATTCCCAACCCTGATCCCCATTCCCGGTTTCCCAGAATTCCCATTCCCGTTTTCCTGGCCCCATTTCCCAGCATTCATTCCTGGTTTCCCATTCCCAGTTTCCCAGAATTCCCATTCCCGGTTTCCCATTCCCAGTTTCCCAGAATTCCCATTCCTGGTTTCCCATTCCCAGTTTCCCAGAATTCCCATTCCCGGTTTCCTCACCCCATTCCCGGCATTCCCAACCCTGATCCCCATTCCCGGTTTCCTGATCCCATTCCCAGTTTCCCATTCCCAGAATTCCCATTCCCAGTTTCCTGATCCCATTCCCAGTTTCCCATTCCCAGAATTCCCATTCCCGGTTTCCTGCTTCCACTCCCATTAATCCCAGTTTCCCGCTCTCATTCCCAGTTTACCAGTCCCAGTTTACCAGTCCCAATTTCCCGCTCCCATTCCCAGTTTCCTGTTCCCATTTTCCCGGTGCCATTCCCAGTTTCCTGACCCCATTCCTGGCATTCCCAACCCTGATCCCCATTCCCACTTTCCCAGAATTCCCATTCCCGTTTTCCTGACCCCATTTCCCAGCATTCGTTCCTGGTTTCCCATTCCCAGTTTCCCAGAATTCCCATTCCCGGTTTCCTCACCCCATTCCCAGCATTTCCAACCCTGATCCCCATTCCCAGTTTCCCAGGATTCCCATTCCCAGTTTCCCAGAATTCCCATTCCCGGTTTCCCGATTCCATTCCCAGTTTCCCAGGGTTCCCATTCCTGGTTTCCTGATCCCATTCCCAGTTTCCCATTCCCAGAATTCCCATTCCCGGTTTCCTGCTTCCACTCCCATTAATCCCAGTTTCCCACTCCCATTCCCAGTTTACCAGTCCCAGTTTCCCGTTCCCATTTTCCCACTGCCATTCCCAGATTCCTGATCCCCATTCCCAGCATTCCCAATCCTGATCCCATTCCCGGTTTCCCAGAATTCCCATTCCCAGTTTCCCAGAATTCCCATTCCCAGTTTCCTGATCCCACGTTCCAGGTGTGGGAATTCCCGATCCAAATCCCGGTTTCCTGATCCAAATCCCAATTTCCCAGAATTCCCCTTCCTGGTTTCCCATTCCCGGTTGCCTGATCCCAATCCCAGTGCTGATCCCAATCCCAGTTTCCCAACACCAGTCCCGGTTTCCTGACACCAATCCCAGTTTCCCGACCCCAATCCCGGTTTCCTGACACCATTCCCAGTTTCCCGACCCCATTCCCAATCTTGATTTCCCAGAATTCCCGTTCATTCCCGGTGTTCCCTGACCCCGTTCGTTCCCGGTGTTCCCAATCCCGGTTTCCCATTATCCCCATCGCTCCCATTTGTTCCCGTTGTTCTTTCCCTGTGTTTGTTCATTCCTGGTGTCATTCCCGGTGTTCATTCCCGGTGTTGTTGTTCGTTCCCGGTTTTATTCTCGGTGTTGTTCATTCATTCCCAGTGTTGTTGTTTATCGTTCCCATTGTCGTTCCCGGTGTTGTTGTCCATTCCCGATGTTCATTCCCGGTGTTGTTGGTCATTCCTGGTGTTGTTATTCTCGCTGTTGGTCAGTCATTCCCAGTGCCGTTGTTGATCATTCCCGGTGTCATCGCCGACCATTCCCGTTGTTCATTCCCGTTGTTCTGTATCGTTCCCATTCTTTATCTTTCCTGTTGTTGATCATTCCCAGTGTTCCTTCCCAGTGTTGTTGTTCATTCTCACTGTTGCTGTTGACTATTCCCGCTGCTCATTCCCGCTGCTCATTCCCATTGTTCATCCCCGCTGTTGTTCATAGATTATTCCTGTTGTTGTTCATTCTCGCTGTTGCGTTCATCCCCGCTGTTGTCATTCCCATTGTTCATCCCCGCTGTTGTTCATTCCCATTGTTTATTCCCGTTGTTGTTTATAGATCATTCCCGTTGTTGATCATTCCCATTGTTCGTCCCTGCTGTTGTTGGCTATTCCTGCTGCTCGTTCCCTCTGCCTATTCCTGTTGATGTTGTTCATTTCTGCTGTCCATTCCCGTTGTTCATTCCCGCTGTTCATTCCTGTTGCTGTTTGTCATTCCCGCTGTTGTTTATAGATTATTCCCATTGTTGATCATTCCCGTTCTTCATTCCTGCTGTTGTTGACTATTTCCGCTGCTGTTGTCATTCCCGCTGTTCATTCCCACTGTTCATTCCCGTTGTTGCTGTTGTCGTTCATTCCCGCTGTTCATTCCCATTCCCGCTGTTGTTGTTTATTCCCGTTGTTGTTCATTCCCACTGTTGCTGTTTGTCATTCCCGGTGTCATTCCCACTGTTGTTCATAGATTATCCCCATTGTTGATCATTCCCGCTGTTCATTCCCATTGTTCATTCCCACTGTTGTTGTTCATTCCCATTTTTGTTGTTTGTCATTCCTGGTGTTATTCCCGCTGGTAATTCCCGCTGCTGTTGCATTCATTCCCGCTGTTGTCATTCCCGCTGTTCATTCCCGTTTTTCATTCCCACTGTTGTTTATAGATTATTCCCATTGCTCTTCGTTCCCATTCCCGCTGTTGTCATTCTCATTGTTGTCGTTCATTCCCGCTGTTCATTCCCGCTGTTGTTGATCATTCCCGCTGTTCATTCGTGTGGCTGTTTGTCATTCCCGTTTTTCATTCCCACTGTTGTTTATAGATTATTCCCATTGCTGTTCGTTCCCATTCCTGCTGTTGTCATTCCCATTGTTGTCGTTCATTCCTGCTGTTCATTCCCGCTGTTGTTCATTCCTACTGTGGTTCATTCCCGCTGTTGTTGTTTGTCATTCCCGCTGTTCATTCCCATTGTTGATCATTCCCGTTGTTGCTGTTGTCGTTCATTCCCGCTGTTCATTCCCATTCCCGCTGTTGTTGGTTATTCCCGTTGTCGTTCATTCCCATTGTTGTTGTTCATTCCTACTGTTGCTGTTTGTCATTCCCGGTGTCATTCCCGCTGTTGTTTATAGATTATTCCCATTGTTGATCATTCCCGTTGTTCATTCCCGTTGTTCATTCCCACTGTTGTTGTTCATTCCCGTTTTTGTTGTTTGTCATTCCTGGTGTTATTCCCGCTGCTGTTGCATTCATTCCTGCTGTTGTCATTCCCATTTTTCATTCCCACGGTTCATTCCCGCTGTTGTTTATAGATTATTCCCATTGCTGTTCGTTCCCATTCTCGCTGTTGTCATTCCCATTGTTGTCGTTGATTCCCGTTGTTCATTCCCATTGCTGTTGTTGATCATTCCCGCTGTTCATTCCCAGTGTTCATTCCCGCTGTTCATTCGTGTGGCTGTTTGCCATTCCCGCTGTTCATTCCCGCTGTTGTTGTTTGTCATTCCTGTTGTTCATTCCCATTGTTGTTGTTCATTCCCGCTGTTGTTGACTATTCCCACTGTTCATTCCTGTTGTTCATTCCCGCTGTTGTCGCTCATTCCCATTGTTGTTGTTCATTCCCGCTGTTCATTCCTGTTGCTGTCATTCATTCCCATTGTTGTTCATTCCCATTGTTGTCGTTCATTCCCACTGTTGTTCATTCCCGTTGTTGTTGTTGTTCATTCCCATTCCCGTTGTTGTCGGTCATTCCCGCTGGTGTTCATTCCTGCTGTTGTTCATTCCCATTGCTGATCATTCCCATTCCCGTTGTTCATTCCCATTCCTGTTGTTGTTCATTCCCGCTGTTGTTCCTTCCCATTGTTGTTCATTCCCGTTGTTCATTCCCGTTGCTGTCGCTCATTCCCGCTGTTGTTGTTCATTCCCATTGTTCATTCCCATTCCCGTTGTTCGTTCCCACTGTTGTTGTTCATTCCCGCTGCTGTTGTTCATTCCCACTGTTGTTCATTCCCGCTGTCATCGTTCATTCCCATTGTTCATTCCCGCTGTTGTTGTTCATTCCCATTGTTCATTCCCACTGTTGTCGTTCATTCCCGTTGCTGTTGTTCATTCCCATTGTTGTTGTTCATTCCCGCTGTCGTCGTTCATTCCCGTTGTTCATTCCCATTCCCGTTGTTCATTCCCACTGTTGTTGTTCATTCCCATTGTTGCTGTTCTGTTGTTCATTCCCGCTGTCGTTGTTCATTCCCGCTGTTCATTCCCGCTGTTCATTCCCATTCTCGCTGTTGTTGTTCATTCCCATTGCTATTGTTCATTCCCACTGTTGTTGTTTGTCATTCCCGGTGTCATTCCCACTGTTCATTCCCGCTGTTCATTTCCATTGCTGCTCATTCCCGTTGTTGTTGCTGTTGTCGCTCATTCCCATTCCCGTTGTTCATTCCCGTTCCCGTTGTTCATTCCCGTTCCCGTTGTTCATTCCCGTTGTTGTTCATTCCCATTCCCGTTGTTGTCGCTCATTCCTGTTCCCATTGTTCATTCCCATTGTTGTTCATTCCCATTCCCATTCCCATTGTTCATTCCCGTTGCCGTTGTTGTTGCTCATTCCCGTTGTTGCTCATTCCCATTCCTGTTCCCGTTGTTCATTCCTGTTCCCGTTGTTCATTCCCATTCCCGTTGTTCATTCCCGTTCCCGTTGTTCATTCCCATCGTCGCTCATTCCCATTCCCGTTGTTCATTCCCATTCCCGTTGTTCATTCCCATTGTTGCTCATTCCCATTCCCATTCCCGTTGTTCATTCCCGTTGTTGCTCATTCCCATTCCCGTTGTTGTTGCTCATTCCCGTTCCCGTTGTTCATTCCCGTTCCCGTTGTTCATTCCCGTTGTTCATTCCCATTGTTGCTCATTCCCGTTCCCATTGTTCATTCCCGTTCCCGTTGTTCATTCCCGTTGTTCATTCCCATTCCCATTCCCGTTGTTCATTCCCATTGTTGTTCATTCCCATTCCCGTTGTTGTTCATTCCCATTCCCGTTGTTGTCACTCATTCCCATTGTTGTTGCTCATTCCCGTTGTCGCTCATTCCCATTCCCATTGTTCATTCCCATTCCCGTTGTTCATTCCCATTCCCGTTGTTGTTTGTCATTTCCGTTCCCGTTGTTGATTCCCGTTGTTGCCCCGGTTGCGTTTGGCAGGTCGGAGCTGAACGAGCACCTGGACACGATCGACTCCAGCCTGGACAATCTGCAGGCGCTGCTCAGCACCCACGGCTTCAGCATGGACAGCGCCCTGCTCGACGTGAGAGAGTCCCCGGGAAAATTCCCAAAATCCCCGGAAAAAAATCCCAAAATCCCCGGGAAAAAAACTCCCAAAATCCCCGGGAAAAATTCCCAAAATCCCCGGGAAAAACTCCCAAAATCCCTGGGAAAAACTCCCAAAATCCCCGGAAAAAACTCCCAAAATCCCCGGAAAAAAACTCCCAAAATCCCCGGGAAAAACTCCCAAAATCCCCGGAAAAAAAATCCCAAAATCCCCGGGAAAAACTCCCAAAATCCCTGGGAAAAATCTCCCAAATTCCCCCGGAAAAAAATCCCAAAATCCCCAGGAAAAACTCCCGGGAAAAACTCCCAAAATCCCCGGGAAAAACTCCCAAAATCCCCGGGAAAAAACTCCCAAAATCCCCGGGAAAAACTCCCAAAATCCCTGGAAAAAAATCCCAAAATCCCCGGGACAAACTCCCAAAATCCCCGGGAAAAACTCCCAAAATCCCTGGAAAAAAATCCCAAAATCCCCGGGAAAAACTCCCAAAATCCCTGGGAAAAATCTCCCAAATTCCCCCGGAAAAAAATCCCAAAATCCCCAGGAAAAACTCCCGGGAAAAATTCCCAAAATCCCCGGAAAAAACTCCCAAAATCCCCGGGAAAAACTCCCAAAATCCCCGGGAAAAACTCCCAAAATCCCCGGAAAAAACTCCCAAAATCCCCGGGAAAAAACTCCCAAAATCCCCGGGAAAAACTCCCAAAATCCCTGGAAAAAAATCCCAAAATCCCCGGGACAAACTCCCAAAATCCCCGGGAAAAACTCCCAAAATCCCTGGGAAAAAAACTCCCAAAATCCCGGGAAAAAACTCCCGGGAAAAAATTCCCGGAATTCCCAAAAATTCCAACTGGGAATTCCCAAAACCCCCAGTGCCCAAAATCCCAAAAATCCCCAGCGCCCACTGGGAATTCCCGGGATAAATCCGTCCCTGCTCGACGTGAGAAAATCCCTGGAAAAAATTCCCAAAATCCCTGGGAAAAAAATTCCCAAAATCTCCGGGAAAAAACTCCCGCCCGGAAAAAATTCCCGGAAAAAAATCTTGGAATTCCAGCCGGGAATTCCCAAAAAACCTCCAGTGCCCACTGGGAATTCCCAGACTGTTCCAAGGTCAAGGAATTCCCAGGATAAATCCGGCCCTGCTCGACGTGAGAATTCCCAAAAATTCCCAGAATCCCTGGAAAAAACTCCCGGGAAAAAAATCCCGGAATTCCCAAAAATTCCAACTGGGAATTCCCGAAATCCCCAGTGCCCACTGGGAATTCCCGGCCCGTTCCCAGTGGGAATTCCCAGGATAAATCCATCCCTGCTCAAGGTGACCCTTCCCAAAAATACCAAAATTCCTGGAAAAAAACCCTCGGAATTCCCCAAAAATCCAACTGGGAATTCCCAAAATCCCCAGTGCCCAAAATCCCCAAAATCCCCAATGCCCACTGGGAATTCCCGGGATAAATCCGTCCCTGCTCGACGTGAGAAAATCCCCGGAAAAAATTCCCAAAATCCCCGGGAAAAAACTCCCAAAATCCCCGGAAAAAATTCCCAAAATCCCCGGAAAAAATTCCCAAAATCCCCCGGAAAAAACTCCCAAAATCCCCGGGAAAAAACTCCCAAAATCCCCGGGAAAAAACTCCCAAAATCCCCGGAAAAAACTCCCAAAATCCCCGGGAAAAATTCCCAAAATCCCCAGAAAAAACTCCCAAAATCCCCGGGAAAAAATTCCCAAAATCCCCGGAAAAAATTCCCAAAATCCCCGGGAAAAACTCCCGGGAAAAAAATCTTGGAATTCCCAAAAATTCCAACTGGGAATTCCCGAAAACCCCAGTGCCCAAAATCCCAAAAATCCCCAGTGCCCACTGGGAATTCCCGGGATCCCAGCCTGTCCCCAGGTCAGGGAATTCCCAGGATAAATCCAGCCCTGCTTGACGTGAGGATTCCCAAAAACTCCCAAAATCCCCGGAAAAAACTCCAGAAAAAAATTCCCGGAATTCCAGCTGGGAATTCCCAAAAATCCCCAGGGCCCACTGGGAATTCCCGGCCCGTTCCCAGTGGGAATTCCCAGGATAAATCCCTCCCTGCTCAAGGTGACCATTCCCAAAAATACCAAAATTCCTGGGAAAAAAAAAACTCGGAATTCCCAAAAATTCCAACTGGGAATTCCCAAAACCCCCAATGCCCAAAATCCCAAAAATCCCCAGTGCCCACTGGGAATTCCCGGGATAAATCCGTCCCTGCTCAATGGGAGAATTCCCAAAAATACCAAAAAATTCCTGGAAAAATTCCTGGGAATTCCCAAAAAATCCAACTGAGAATTCCCAAAACCCCCGATGCCCAAAATCCCAAAAAATCCCCAGTGCCCACTGGGAATTCCCAGCCCGTTCCCAGTGGGAATTCCCAGGATAAATCCATCCCTGCTCAAGGTGAGAATTCCCAAAAAACAATGGAAAAAATCCCAGGAAAAACCCTGGAATTCCCTAAAATTCCATCTGGGAACTCCCAAAACCCGCAGTGCCCACCGGGAATTCCCGGGATCCCAGCCCGTCCCCAGGTCAGGGAATTCCCAGGATAAATCTGTCCCTGCTTGACGTGAGAATTCCCAAAAAACACTGGAATTCCCAGAAAAAAACCCTGGAAAAAAACACCAAAAAATAGAATTCCCAAAAATTCCAACTGGGAATTCCCAAAATCCCCAGTGCCAAAAATCCCAAAAATCCCCAGTGCCCACTGGGAATTCCCGGCCCGTTCCCAGTGGGAATTCCCAGGATAAATCCCTCCCTGCTCAAGGTGACCATTCCCAAAAATTCCCAAAATTCCTGGGAAAAAAACCCTCGGAATTCCCAAAAATTCCAACTGGGAATTCCCAAAATCCCCAGTGCCAAAAATCCCAAAAAATCCCCGGTGCCCACTGGGAATTCCCAGGATAAATCCGTCCCTACTCAAGGTAAGAATTCCCAAAAATACCAAAAAATTCCTGGGAATTCCCAAAAATTCCAGCTGGGAACTCCCAAAATCCCCAATGCCCACTGAGAATTCCCATTCCCAGGCTGGGATTTTCCCAGGAATTCCCATTCTCAGGGTGGGTTTTTCCCGGGAATTCCCACTGGGAATGTTCCAGGATCCATTCCCTGGTCAGGTTTTTCCTGGGAATTCCCTTTCTCAGGACAGATTTTTCCCGGGAATTCCCATTCCCAGGCTGGGATTTTCCCGGGAATTCCCATTCTCAGGGTGGGTTTTTCCCGGGAATTCCCACTGGGAATGTTCCAGGATCCATTCCCTGGTCAGGTTTTTCCCGGGAATTCCCATTCTCAGGAGAGATTTTCCCAGGAATTCCCGCTCTGGGGCTGGGATTTTCCCGGGAATTCTGGCATTCCCAGCCTGAGGAGAGGTTTTCCTGGGAATTCCCATTCTCAGGGTGGGGTTTTCCCAGGAATTCCCATTCCCAGGCTGGGATTTTCCCAGGAATTCCCATTCTCAGGGTGGGTTTTTCCTGGGAATTCCCACTGGGAATGTACCAGGATCCATTCCCTGGTCAGGTTTTTCCCGGGAATTCCCATTCTCAGGGTGGGTTTTTCCCAGGAATTCCCACTGGGAATGTTCCAGGATCCATTCCCTGGTCAGGTTTTTTCCCAGGAATTCCAGGTCTGGATCTGGGATTTTCCCAGGAATTCCTGCATTCCCGTTCTCAGGACAGGTTTTCCTCGGAATTCCGGCGTTTCCGTTCTCAGGGTGGGTTTTTCCCAGGAATTCCCACTGGGAATGTTCCAGGATCCATTCCCTGGTCAGGATTTTTCCCAGGAATTCCTGACTCAGGAGAGATTTTCCCGGGAATTCCCATTCTCAGGGTGGGTTTTTCCTGGGAATTCCCACTGGGAATGTTCCAGGATCCATTCCCTGGTCAGGATTTTCCCGGGAATTCCCATTCTCAGGGTGGGTTTTTCCTGGGAATTCCCGCTCTGGGGCCGGGATTTTCCCGGGAATTCTGGCATTCCCAGCCTGAGGAGAGGTTTTTCCCAGGAATTCCCATTCCCAGGCTGGGATTTTCCCGGGAATTCCCATTCTCAGGGTGGGTTTTTCCCGGGAATTCCCACTGGGAATGTTCCAGGATCCATTCCCTGGTCAGGTTTTTCCGGGAATTCCCGTTTTCAGGAGAGATTTTCCCGGGAATTCCCGCTCTGGGGCTGGGATTTTCCCGGGAATTCTGGCATTCCCAGCCTGAGGAGAGGTTTTTCCCAGGAATTCCCATTCCCAGACTGGGATTTTCCTGGGAATTCCCATTCTCAGGGTGGGTTTTTCCCGGGAATTCCCACTGGGAATGTTCCAGGATCCATTCCTGGTCAGGTTTTTCCGGGGAATTCCCGTTCTCAGGACAGATTTTCCTGGGAATTCCCATTCCCAGGCTGGGATTTTCCCGGGAATTCCCATTCTCAGGGTGGGTTTTTCCCGGGAATTCCCGCTGGGAATGTTCCAGGATCCATTCCCTGCTCAGGTTTTTCCCGGGAATTCCAGGTCTGGATCTGAGATTTTCCCAGGAATTCCAGCATTCCCTAACTCAGGACAGGTTTTTTCCCAAGAATTCCCACTGGGAATGTTCCAGGATCCATTTCCCGGTCAGGATTTTCCCGGGAATTCCAGCATTCCCATTCTTAGGACAGGTTTTCCCGGGAATTCCGGCGTTCCTGTTCTCAGGGTGGGTTTTTCCCGGGAATTCCGGCGTTTTCCCAGTTTCATTCCCGCTTTTCCTGGGAATTCCAGCATTCCCGTTCTCAGGGTGGGTTTTTCCCACTCTGGGGGTGGGATGTTTTCCCGGGAATTCCGGCGTTTTCCCGCTTTCATTCCCACTTTTCCTGGGAATTCCAGCATTCCCGTTCTCAGGACAGGTTTTCCCAGGAATTCTGGCATTCCCATTCTCAGGGTGGGGTTTTCCCAGGAATTCCCAGTCTGGGGCTGGGATTTTTCCCGAGAATTCCAGCATTCCCATTCTCAGGACAGGTTTTCCCGGGAATTCCGGCGTTCCCGTTCTCAGGGTGGGTTTTTCCCACTCTGGGGTTGGGATTTTTTCCCGGGAATTCCGGCGTTTTCCCCGCTTTCATTCCCGCTTTTCCCGGGAATTCCGGGAATCCCATTCTCAGGGTGGGTTTTTCCCTGGAATTCCGGCGTTTTCCCCGCTTTCATTCCCGCTTTTCCTGGGAATTCCGGCGTTCCCGTTCTCAGGGTGGGGTTTTTCCCACTCTGGGGGTGGGATTTTCCCGGGAATTCTCGGTCTGGGGGTGGGATTTTCCTGGGAATTCTGGCATTCCCATTCTCAGGACAGGTTTTCCTGGGAATTCCGGCGTTCCCGTTCTCAGGGTGGGTTTTTCCCATTCTGGGGTTGGGATTTTTTTTCCCAGGAATTCCGGCATTTTCCCGCTTTCATTCCCGCTTTTCCTGGGAATTCCGGCATTCCCTTTCTCAGGGTGGGTTTTTCCCAGGAATTCCTGGTCTGGGGTGGGATTTTCCCAGGAATTCCAGCACTCCCCATTCTCAGGACAGGTTTTCCCGGGAATTCCGGTGTTCCCGTTCTCAGGGTGGGTTTTTCCCATTCTGGGGGTGGGATTTTCCCGGGAATTCCAGCATTCCCATTCTGGGGGTGGGATTTTCCCAGGAATTCCCGGTCTGGGGGTGGGATTTTTCCCAGGAATTCCGGCATTCCCATTCTCAGGGTGGGTTTTTCCCACTCTGGGGTTGGGATTTTTTCCCCGGGAATTCTGGCGTTTTCCCAGTTTCATTCCCGCTTTTCCCGGGAATTCCGGCGTTTTCCTGCTTTCATTCCCGCTTTTCCTGGGAATTCCGGCGTTTTCCCCCCTTTCATTCCCGCTTTTCCCGCAGCTCTTCAGCCCCTCGGTGGCGGTGCCGGACGTGACGCTGCCGGACCTGGACAGCAGCCTGGCCAGCGTGAGCCCCAGAACCCCGGAATCCTCGGGAATTCCGGGAATTCCGGGAATTCCGGGAATTCCCAACCGCCGCCGCCCCCCAAAAAGGGCAAATCCCGGAATTTCCAGCCCCTGGGATTCCCATTGCGGCCCCCACAGCCCGGAATTCCCGGGGAAAATAGCGGGATTGGGATCAGAGCCAGGATTGAGATTGGGATCCAGGCTGGGATTGGGATTGGGATTGAGATTGGGGATGGGGTTGAGATTGGGATCGGGATTGGGATTGGGATCAGAGCCAGGATTGGGACTGGGGCTGGGATTGGGATTGTGATCCAGGCTGGGATTGGGATTGGGATTGAGATTGGGATTGGGATCCAGGCTGGGATTGGGATTGGGGCTGGGATTGGGATTGGGATTGGGATCGGGGCTGGGATTGGGATCGAGGTTGGGATAGGGATTGGGATTGTGATCCAGGCTGGGATTGGGATTGGGGATGGGATTGGGATTGGGATTGGGATTGGGATCAGGGCTGGGATTGGGATTTGGATCCAGGCTGGGATTGAGATTGGGATTGGGATTGGGATTGGGATTGGGATCAGGGCTGGGATTGGGATCAGAGCCAGGGTTGGGACTGGGCCTGGGATTGAGATTGGGATTGGGATTGGGGATGGGATTGAGATTGGGGCTGGGATTGGGATCGAGGTTGGGATTGAGATTGGGGATGGGATTGAGATCGGGATTGGGGCTGGGATTGGGATTGGGATCCTGGCTGGGATTGGGATTGGGGATGGGATTGGGATTGGGATCCTGGCTGGGATTGGGATCGGGATCGGGATTGGGGCTGGGATTGGGATCGAGGTTGGGATTGAGATTGGGGATGGGATTGAGATCGGGATTGGGGCTGGGATTGGGATTGGGATCTTGGCTGGGATTGGGATTGGGGATGGGATTGGGATTGGGATCCTGGCTGGGATTGGGATCGGGATCGGGATTGGGGCTGGGATTGGGATCGAGGTTGGGATTGAGATTGGGGATGGGGATGGGGTTGGGATTGGGATTGGGATTGGGGATCCAGGCTGGGATTGGGATTGGGATCGGGATCAGGGCTGGGATTGGGATTGGGATCGAGGTTGGGATTGAGATTGGGGATGGGGTTGAGATTGGGGTTGGGATTGGGATTGGGATCTGAGCCAGGGTTGGGACTGGGCCTGGGATTGAGAGCGGGATTGTGATCCAGGCTGGGATTGGGATTGGGGCTGGGATTGGGATTGGGATTGGGATCCAGGCTGGGATCGGGATTGGGGCTGGGATTGGGATTGGGGATGGGGTTGAGATTGGGATCGGGATTGGGATCAGAGCCAGGTTTGGGACTGGGCCTGGGATTGGGATTGGGATTGGGGCTGGGATTGGGATTGGGATTGGGATTGGGATTGGGGCTGGGATTGGGATTGGGATCCAGGCTGGGATTGGGATCCAGGCTGGGATTGGGATCCAGGCTGGGATTGGGATTGGGATCAGAGCCAGGATTGGGACTGGGCCTGGGATTGGGATTGGGGATGGGATTGAGATTGGGATTGAGATTGGGATCAAGGCTGCGATTGGGATTGGGATCCAGGCTGGGATTGGGATTGGGGCTGGGATTGGGATTGGGATCAGAGCCAGGATTGGGACTGGGCCTGGGATTGGGATCGGGATTGTGATCCAGGCTGGGATTGGGATTGGGATTGGGATCGGGGCTGGGATTGGGATTGGGATCAGCACTGGGATTAGGGCGAGGATCAAGACTGGGGCTGGGATTGGGATTGGGGCCAGGATCTGGATTGGGATTGGGATTGGGGCTGGGATTGGGATTGGGGCTGGGATCTTGATCTGGGCAGGGATCAGGATCAGGGCTGGGATTGGGATGAGGTTGGGATCGGGATTGGGGCTGGGATTAGAGCCAGGATCAGGGCTGGGATTGGGATTGAGATTGGGATTGGGATCAGGCTGGGATTGGGATCAGAGCTGGGATTGGGATCGGGATCAGGATTTGGGCTGGGATTGGGATCAGGATCAGCACCAGGACTGGGGCTGCCATTGGGATTAGGACTGGGATTGGGGCTGGGATTAGGACTGCGATCGGGGCTGAGATCGGGATCAGGGCCAGAATTGGGGCTCGGATCAGGATTAGGACTGGGATTGGGATCAGAGCTGGAATTGGGATTGGGATCAGGATCAAGGCTGGGAATGGAATTGGGATCAGGGCTGGGATCGGGATCGGGGATGGGATTGGGGTTGGGGTTGGGATTTGGATCCAGGCTGGGATTGGGGCTGGGATTGGGATTGGGGATGGGATTGGGATCAGGATTAGGGCTGGGATTGGGGCTGGGATTGGGATCAGGGCTGGGATTGGGGCTGGGATTGAGATTGGGATTGGGATCAGGATCAGGATTGGGGCTGGGATTGGGATCAGGATTGGGATTGGGATCAGGGCTGGGATTGGGATCGGGGATGGGATTGGGATTGGGATTAGGGCCAGGAGCAGAGCTGGGATTGGGATCGGGATCGAGATTGGGGCTGGGATCAGGATCAGGGCTGGGATTGGGATTGGGGATGGGATTGGGATTGGGATTAGGGCCAGGATCAGGGCTGGGATCAGGATCAGGGCTGGGATTGGGAGTGGGGATGGGATTGGGATTGGGATTAGGGCCAGGATCAGGGCTGGGATTGGGATCGGGTCTGGGATCGGGATCGGGGATGGGGATTGGGATTAGGGCCAGGATCAGGGCTGGGATTGGGATCGGGGATGGGATTGGGATTGGGATCAGGGCTGGGATTGGGATGGGGATCGGGGCCAGGATCAGGGCTGGGATTGGGATCGGGATTGGGGCTGGGATTGGGATTAGGGCCAGGATCAGGGCTGGGATTGGGATCGGGATTGGGGCTGGGATTGGGATTAGGGCCAGGATCAGGGCTGGGATTGGGATCGGGATTGGGGCTGGGATTGGGATTGGGCCCAGGATCAGGTCTGGGATCGGGATGGGGGCCGGGATCCGCCCCAGGAACGTTCCCGGCTGTCCCGGGATGGCGGCACCAGCCCCTCCCCATTCCCGGGATTTTCCCTTCGGGAACGTTTGGGATGAGCAGGGGCCGAGCCTGGGATCCCTTTAAACCCCCAAAAACCTCGGGATGAGCGGAAATCATTCCCGGAATTCCGGCAGATCCAGGATCTCCTCTCGAACCAGGAGCAGCAGAAACCGACGGAGACCGAGCCCGGCGCGGGGGACTCCGGTATCCCACGGGAATTTGGGGATATTTGGGAATTTTGGGGTTTTTTGGGATATTTTTTGAATGGGGGACTCCGGTATCCCATGGGAATTTCAGGATATTTGGAATTTGGGAATGGAATACTCTGGTATCCCACGGGAATTTGGGGATCTTTGGGAATTCTGGGGATTTTTGGGAATGGGGGACTCCGGTATCCCATGGGAATTTGGGGAATTTTGGGAATTCTGGAGGTTTTGGGAATGGGGGAACTCCGGTATCCCACGGGAATTTTGGGATTTTGGGGATTTTTGGGAATGGGGGACTCTGGTATCCCATGGGAATTTTGGGATATTTGGGGATTTTGGGGTTTTGGGGATTTTTGGGGAATGGGGGAACTCTGGTATCCCAATGGGAATTTTGGGATTTTGGGGATTTTGGGGAGTGGGAGACTCCGGTATCCCAATGGGAATTTTGGGATATTTGGGATTTGGGAATGGGGGACTCCGGTATCCCACGGGAATTTTGGGATCTTTGGGAATTTTGGGGTTTTGGGGATTTTTTTGGAATGGGGGACTCCGGTATCCCAGTGGGAATTTTGGGATTTTGGGGATTTTTGGGAATGGGGGACTCCAGTATCCCAATGGGAATTTTAGGATATTTGGGAATTTGGAGGTTTTTGGGATTTTTTGCGAATGGGGGATTCTTGTATCCCAATGGGAATTTTGGGGTTTTTGGGATTTTTTGGGAATGGGAGAACTCCAGTATCCCAATGGGAATTTTGGGATTTTGGGGATTTGGGAATGGGAGACTCCGGTATCCCAATGGGAATTTTGGGGGTTTGGGGATTTTTGGGGAATGGGGGGAACTCCGGTATCCCAATGGGAATTTTGGGATATTTGGGAATTTTGGGGTTTTTGGGATTTTTTGGAATGGGGGATTCTTGTATCCCAGTGGGAATTTTGGGATATTTGGGAATTTTGGGATTTTGGGGATTTTTTGGGAATGGGGGACTCCGGTATCCCAATGGGAATTTGGGGACTTGGGGGTTACTTTGGAATTTTTGGGAATGGGGGACTCTGGTATCCCATGGGAATTTTGGGAATTTTGGGGTTTTGGGGATTTTTGGGGAATGGGGGAACTCTGGTATCCCAATGGGAATTTTGGGATTTTGGGGATTTTTGGGAGTGGGAGACTCCGGTCTCCCATGGGAATTTTGGGATATTTGGGATTTGGGAATGGGGGGACTCCGGTATCCCATGGGAATTTTGGGGGTTTGGGGATTTTTTGGGAATGAGGGACTCTGGTATCCCAATGGGAATTTTGGGAATTTTGGGTTTTTTGGGATTTTTTGGGGAATGGGAGAACTCCGGTATCCCAATGGGAATTTGGGGATTTTGGGGATTTTTTGGGAATGGGAGACTCTGGTATCCCAATGGGAATTTTGGGAATTTTGGGAATGGGAGACTCTGGTATCCCAATGGGAATTTTGGGATATTTGGAATTTTTTGGAAATGGGGGACTCTGGTATCCCAACAGGATTTCTGGGATATTTGGGAATGGGGGACTCCAACATCCCAAAAGGGAATTTTGGGAATTTTGGATTTCTGGGATATTTGGGAACGGGGAACTTCAGTATGCCAATGGGAATTCTGGGGTATTTAGGATTTTTGGGAATTTTGAGATATTTGGGAATGAGAGACTCCAGTGTCCCATGGGAATGTTGGGATTTTGGGATTTTTTTGGAATGGGGGACTCCGGTACCCCATGGGGAATTTTTGGGTTTTTTTTTGGGAATGGGGGGACTCCGGTATCCCATGAGAATTTTGGGGGTTTTGGGATATTTGGGAATGAGAGATTCCGGTATCCCAAAGGGAATTTGGGGATATTTGGGATGGGATTGCAGTCAGGATTCCGTGGGGGTTTTGGGATTCCCCACCCAAACTGTCCTGGAATTCCAACCCCGAGCTGGGATCATCCCAGACATTCCTGTCCATCCCAAACATTTCCTGCCGTTGCTGTTGGTGGTGGTGGATTATCCCAATCCCAAAAATCCCACAATCCCCAGCCTCACAACCCCAATCCCGCATTCCCCAGTCCCACAATCCCAAATTCCCAATCCCAAATTCCCATTTCCCAATCTCATTTTATCCCAAATTCCCAATCCCAAATTCCCAATCCCAAATTCCCAATCCCGAATTCCCCGTTTCCCAGGGAAGCAGGAGGTTCCCTGCACAGTGGATTATCCCAATCCCACATTCCCAAATTCCCAATCCCAGTCTCAATCCCATCTATCCCAATCCCAATCCCATCTATCCCAATCCCGAATTCCCCGTTTCCCAGGGAAGCAGCTGGTGCCCTGCACTGTGGGATTATCCCAATCCCACAATCCCAAATTCCCAATCCCAAATTCCCAATCCCAAATTCCCGTTTCCCAGGGAAGCAGCTGGTGCCCTGCACTGTGGATTATCCCAATCCCACATTCCCAAATTCCCAATCCCAATCCCAGTCATCCCAATCCCAATCCCATTTATCCCAATCCCAGATTCCCGTTTCCCAGGGAAGCAGCCTGGTTCCCTGCACTGTGGATTATCCCAGTCTCACATTCCCAAATTCCCAATCCCAAATTCCCGTTTCCCAATCTCATTTATCACAAATTCCCAATCCCAAATTCCCCGTTTTTCCAGGGAAGCAGGTGGTTCCCTGCACTGTGGATTATCCCAATCCCAATCCCACATTCCCAATCCCAAATTCCCATATTCCCAATGTCGTTTATCCCAAATTCCCAATCCCAAATTCCCGTTTCCCAGGGAAGCAGCTGGTGCCTGATCCCAGTCCCACATTCCCAAATTCCCAATCCCAAATTCCCAATCCCAAATTCCCAAATTCCCATATTCCCAATGTCATTTATCCCACATTCCCAATCCCAAATTCCCGTTTCCCAGGGAAGCAGCTGGTGCCTGATCCAATCCCACATTCCCAAATCACCAATCCCAAATTCCCAATCCCCAAATTCACGTTTCCCAGGGAAGCAGCTGCTTCCCTGCACTGTGGATTATCCCAATCCCACATTCCCAAATTCCCAATCCCGAATTCCCAATCCCAAATATTCCCGTTTCCCCAATCTCATTTATCACAAATTCCCATTCCCGAATTCCCGTTTCCCAGGGAAGCAGCTGGTGCCCTGCACGGTGCAGCCGCTGTTCCTGGTGGATTATCCCAGATTCCCAATCCCAAATTCCCAATCCCAAATTCACATTTCCCAATCTCATTTATCCCAAATTCCCGAATTCCTGTTTTTCCCAGGGAAGCAGCTGGTGTCCTGCATGGTGCAGCCCCTGTTCCTGGTGGGATTATCCCAAATTCCCAATCCCATTTATCCCAAATTCCCAATCCCAAATTCCCAATCCATTTATCCCAAATTCCCAATCCCAGATTCCCAATCTCATTTGTCCCAAATTCCCAGGGAAGCAGCTGGTGCCCTGCACGGTGCAGCCGCTGTTCCTGGTGGATTATCCCAAATTCCCAATCCCAAATTCCCAATCTCATTTATCCCCAAATTCCCAAATTCCTGTTTTTCCCAGGGAAGCAGCTGGTGCCGTGCACGGTGCAGCCGCTGTTCCTGGTGGATTATCCCAGATTCCCAATCCCAAATCCCCAATCCCAAATCCACATTTCCCAATCTCATTTATCACAAATTCCCAAATTCCCAAATTCCCATTTCCCAGGGAAGCAGCTGGTGCCCTGCACGCTGTTCCTGGTGGATTATCCCAGATTCCCAAATTCCCGAATTCCCGTTTCCCAGGGAAGCAGCTGGTGCCGTGCACGGTGCAGCCCCTGTTCCTGGTGGATTATCGCAAATTCCCAATCCCAAATTCCCAAATTCCCGAATTCCCGTGTTTCCCAGGGAAGCAGCTGGTGCCCTGCACGGTGCAGCCGCTATTATCCCAATCCCAAATTCCCAAATTCCCAAATTCCCGTTTTTCCCAGGGAAGCGGCTGGTGCTGTGCACGGTGCAGCCGCTGTTCCTGGTGGATTATCCCAATCCCAAATTCCCAAATTCCCAAATTCCCGTTTTTCCCAGGGAAGCGGCTGGTGCTGTGCACGGTGCAGCCGCTGTTCCTGGTGGATTATCCCAAATTCCCAATCTCAAATTCCCAATCCCAAATTCCCAATCCCAAATTCCCATTTCCCAATCTCATTTATCCCAGATTCCCACATTCCCGAATTCCCGTGTTTCCCAGGGAAGCAGCTGGTGCCGGTGCACGGTGCAGCCGCTGTTCCTGGTGGATTATCCCAGATTCCCAATCCCGAATTCCCAATCTCATTTATCCCAAATTCCCAGGGAAGCAGCTGGTGCCCTGCACGGTGCAGCCGCTGTTCCTGGTGGATTATCCCAAATTCCCAATCCCATTTATCCCAAATTCCCAATCCCAAATTCCCAATCTCATTTATCCCGTGTTTCCCAGGGAAGCAGCTGGTGCCCTGCACAGTGCAGCCGCTGTTCCTGGTGGATTATCCCAATCCCAAATTCCCAAATTCCCATTTATCCCAGGGAAGCAGCTGGTGCCCTGCACGGTGCAGCCGCTGTTCCTGGTGGATTATCCCAGATTCCCAATCCCAGATTCCCAATCCCACATTCCCAAATCCCAGATTCCCACATTCCCAAATTCCCATTTCCCAGGGAAGCAGCTGGTGCCGTGCACGGTGCAGCCCGCTGTTCCTGGTGGATTATCCCAGATTCCCAATCCCAGATTCCCAATCCCATTTATCCCAAATTCCCATTTCCCAATCTCATTTATCCCAAATTCCCGAATTCCCGTGTTTCCCAGGGAAGCAGCTGGTGCCGTGCACGGTGCAGCCGCTGTTCCTGGTGGATTATCCCAGATTCCCAATCCCAAATTCCCAATCTCAGTTATCCCAAATTCCCGTTTTTTCCAGGGAAGCAGCTGGTGCCCTGCACAGTCCAGCCCCTGTTCCTGGTGGATTATCCCAATCCCAAATTCCCAAATTCCCGTTTTCCAGGGAAGCAGCTGGTGCCGTGCACGGTGCAGCCGCTGTTCCTGGTGGATTATCCCAGATTCCCATATTCCCAAATTCCGAATCCAGAATTCCCGAATTCCCAAATTCCCGAATTCCCGTGTTTTTCCCAGGGAAGCAGCTGGTGCCGTGCACGGTGCAGCCGCTGTTCCTGGTGGATTATCCCAATCCCAAATTCCCAAATTCCCACATTCCCAAATTCCCCGTGTTTCCCAGGGAAGCAGCTGGTGCCCTGCATGGTGCAGCCGCTGTTCCTGGTGGATTATCCCAATCCCACATTCCCAAATCCCCAATCCCAAATCCCCAATCCCAAATTCCCATTTCCCAATCCCGAATTCCCAAATTCCCATTTATCCCAAATTCCCGTTTTTCCCAGGGAAGCAGCTGGTGCCGTGCACGGTGCAGCCGCTGTTCCTGGTGGATTATCCCAAATCCCCAATCCCAAATTCCCAATCCCAAATTCCCAATCTCATTTATCCCAAATTCCCAGGGAAGCAGCTGGTGCCTTGCACGCTGTTCCTGGTGGATTATCCCAGATTCCCAATCCCAAATTCCCGAATTCCCGTGTTTCCCAGGGAAGCAGCTGGTGCCGTGCACAGTCCAGCCGCTGTTCCTGGTGGATTATCCCAGATTCCCAATCCCAGATTCCCGTGTTTTTCCCAGGGAAGCAGCTGGTGCCGTGCACAGTGCAGCCGCTGTTCCTGGTGGACTCGAGCGCGGTGGACGTCGGCTCCGGGGACCTCCCGATCTTCCTGGAGCTGGGCGAGGGCCCCCCGAGCTTCCCGGACGGGGACGAGTACCCCGAGGAGTACCCCGAGGAGTACCCGGACGAGTATCCCGAGGAGTATCCCGAGGAGTATCCCGAGGATCCCGCGCTGCTCCCCGCCCGCGGCCCGAGGACCCGGCCGTGTCCTAAAGCCGGCGCCGCCCGCACGGACATGATCCCAAACAAAAAACATAAAAAACCGTAAAAATTTGGGATCCCAAAAAAGAGAAACAAACACGAAGGGAAGGAAGCCCCGAGTGACTCGTCCCGCTGCGCTTCTGCAGGAGAACCCGGAGCCGCCGGCGCCGCCCGCGGGGAATTGCGGCGGAATCCAGGGAATCCCGGAGGATCCTGGGGAATTCCGGAGCGTCCCCGGGGGTCCTGGGGAATTCCGGGAAATCCTGGAGGGTCTGGGAAGTCCTGGAGAGTCCCAGAGGGTCCCGGAGCATCCCGGAGGATCCTGGGGAATTCCGGAGCGTCCCTGGGGATCCTGGGGAATTCCGGGGAATCCCGGAGGATCCTGGGGAATTCCGGAGCGTCCCCGGGGATCCTGGGGAATCCTGGGAAAATCCCTGAGGATCTGGGGAGTCCTGGAGGATCCCAGAGGGTCCTGGGGCATCCTGGAGGATCCTGGAGGATTCCGGGAAATCCCAGAGGATCCTGGAGGATCCCAAATAATCCCGGAGATTTCTGGGGAATTCCGGAGCGTCCCCGGGGATCCTGGGGAATCCCGGGAAATCCAGGAGGATCTGGGGAGTCCTGGAGGATCCCAGAGGGTCCCAGGGGATCCTGGAGGATCCTGGAGAATTCCGGGAAATCCCAGAGGATCCTGGAGAATCCTGGAGGATCCTAAATCATCCCGGAGCATCCCGGAGAATTCTGGGGAATTCCGGGAGATCCTGGAGGATCCTGGAGCATCCCAGAGGTTCCTGGGGAATTCTGGAGCATCCCAGAGAAATCTGGGAAATGCCGGAGGATCTGGGGAGTTCTGGAGGATCCCAGAGGGTCCCGGGGGATCCTGGAGAATTCCAGGAAATCCCAGAGGATCCTGGAGGATCCCAGATCATCCTGGGAAATCGTAGAGGAATCCCAGAAAATCCTGGAGCATCAGGAGGGATCCCAGAGCATTCCAGAAAATCCTGGAGCGTCCCAGAGGATCCCAGAAAGTCCTGGAGCAGCCTGAGGGATCCCAAAGGATCCCAGGGATCCGGAGAGTGACGGAACCCCGGGATTTGGGGGAGCTAAAATCCAGGGATCCCCAAATCCCAAAATATCCCAGAAAAAAATGGCGCCCAAAATCCACGGGGTCCTGAAATAGCCCAAAATCCAGCGGATCCCAAAATCCAGCGGATCCCAAAATCCCGGAATATCCCAGAGATCAATGGGGCCCAAAATCCACGGGGTCCTGAAATCCCGGGGAAACCTGGAATGCCCCGGGATCCCAAAATTCAGCAGATCCCAAAATCCAATGGGACCCCAAGATCCCCCCCAGGACCCCAAAATCTGGCAGTGCCCAAATCCCACAGGACCCCAAAATCCAGTGGGACCCCAAAATCTGGCACTGCCACAAAATTCCCAAAGCCGGAGGAAGCCCCAAATCCTGTGGGATCCCAAAATCTGTCAGTGCCCCCAAATCCCACGGGACCTAAAACCCAATGGGACCCCAAAATCTGGGAGTGCCCCAAAATCTGGCACTGCCACAAGATTCCCAAAGCCGGGGAACCCCGGGATCCAGAGGTGCCCCAAAACCTGGCAGGGCTCAGATCCCACAGGGCCCCAAAATCCAGTGGGACCCCAAAATCCCACAGGACCCCAAAACCTGGCGCTGCAATGGGAACCCCCAGACCTGGGGGAACCCCAAAATCCAGTGGCACCCTAAAACCTGGCAGTGCCCAAACACCACAGGATCCTAAAATCCAATGGGACCCCAAAATCCCACAGGACCCCCAAAATCCTGTGGCACCCCAAAATCCAGTGGCACCCTAAAACCTGGCAGTGCCCAAACCCCACAGGATCCCCAAAGCTGTGGAGACCCCAAAACCTGGCAGTGCCCCAACACCACCGGACCCCAAAATCCAGTGGGACCCCAAAATCCAGTGGGACCCCAAAGTCAAGGGTACCCAAAAAATCCCCCAGGACCCCGAAATCTGTCCGTGCCCCAAATCCCATGGGACCCTAAAATCCAATGGGATCCCGAAATCCCACCGGACCCCAAAAATCCTACAGCACCCCAAAACCTGGCACTGCCACAAGATTCTCAGAGCTGGGGGAACCCCAAAATCCTGTGGGACCCCAAAATCTCGAGGTGCCCCAAAACTTGGCAGTGCTCAGATCCCACAGGACCCTAAAATGCAATGCGATCCCACAGGACCCCAAAAATCCCACAGGACCCCAAAATCTGGCACTGCCACAAGATTCCCAAAGCCGAGGGAACCCCAAAATCCTGTGGGATCCCCAAACCTGGCAGTGCCCAAATCCCACGGGACCCCAAATCCAACAGCGCCCCAAAACTGGCACTGCCACAAGATTCCCAGAGCCGGGGGAACCCCAAAATCCTGTGGGACCCCAAAACCTGGCAGTGCCACAAGATTCCCAGAGCCGGGGGAACCCCAAAATCCTGTGGGACCCCAAAACCTGGCAGTGCCCAAACACCACAGGACCCTAAAATCCAGTGGGACCACAAAATCCAGTGGGACCCCAAAATGTGGCGCTGCCACAAGATTCCCAAAGCCGAGGGAACCCCAAAATTCCTGTGGGACCCCAAAACTTGGCAGTGCTCAGATCCCACAGGATCCTGAAATTCATTGGCACCCCAAAATTTAGTGGGACCCCAAAATGCAGTGGTGCCCCAAATCCCACAGGACCCCAAAAATCCAATGAGATCCCAAAACCTGGCACTGCCACAAGATTCCCAAAGCCGGGGGAACCCCCAAATCCTGTGGGATCCCCAAAATCTCGAGGTGCCCCAAAATCTTGCCGTGCTCAAATCCCACAGGACCCTAAAATGCAATGCGATCCCACAGGACCCCAAAAATCCCACAGGACCCCCAAAATCCAGTGGGACCCCAAAACGTGGCACTGCCACGAGTTTCCCAAAGCCGGGGGGAACCCCAAAATCCTGTGGGACCCCAAAATCCAGCGGGCGCCCAAATCCCACGGGACCCCAAATCCAGCAGCGCCCCAAAACCTGGCACTGCCACCGAGATTCCAGAGCCGAGGGAACCCCAAAATCCTGTGGGATCCCCAAAATCCTGTGGGATCCCAAAACCTGGCAGTGCCCAAATCCCACGGGACCCCCAAAAATCCAGCAGCGCCCCAAAACCTGGCACTGCCACGAGATTCCCAGAGCTGGGGGAACCCCAAAATCCTGTGGGATCCCAAAATCCGGCAGTGCCCAAATCCCAGTGAGACCCCAAAACACCCCCAGCTCCACAAAAGGCTCCAATTCCTGTTCTGGGCATTCCTGGTTTTTATTCCTTGCTCCCGTTTTGGGGGGATCCTGCTGGAAATTTGGGAAATCCCGCTGGAATTCCGAGGGATCTGCTGGAATTCTGGGGGATCGCTTTGGAATTCCGGGGAGCCCTGCTGGAATTTCAGGGGATCCCAGCGGAATTTTGGGAAACCTGCTGGGATTTTTGAAGGATCCTGTTGGAATTCCAGGGGATTCCACTGGAATTTCAGGGGATCCCCTAAAATTCTGGGGGATCCCCTTGGAATTCTGGGAAATCCCACTGGAATTCTGGAGGATCCCGCTGGAATTTTGGTGGATCTTGCTGGAATTTTGAGGGATCCTGTTGGAATTCCAGGGGATCCCTTCGGAATTCTGGGATATCATGCTGGAATTTTGAGGGATCCTGTTGGAATTCTGGGGGGATCTGGTGGAATTCGGGGAGATGGCACTGGAATTTTGGGGGATCCCCTTGGAATTCCAACCAGGATTCCAGATGGGATCAAGTTGGGATTCTGTGTGGGAATGTCGGGATCCCTCGTGGGAATGCTCAGATCCCATGTGGGAATGTTGGGAATCCCACAAATTCCAGGTGGGAATGTCGGGATCCCACGTGGGAATGTCGGGATCCCTCGTGGGAATGCTCAGATTCCAGGTGGGAATGTCAGGATCCCATGTGGGAATGTTGGGAATCCCACAAATTCCAGGTGGGAATGTCGGGATCCCATGTGGGGAATGTTGGGATCCCGTATGGAAATGCTGGGATCCACAAATTCCAGGTGGGAATGTTGGGATCCCGTTTGGAAATGTTGGAATCCCACAAAATTCCAGGTGGGAATGTCGGGATCCCGTATGGAAATGCTGGGATCCACAAATTCCAGGTGGGAATGTCGGGATCCCGTATGGGAATTCTGGGATCCCATGCAGGAATGCCCAAATTCCATGTGGGAATGTTGGGATCCCATGCGGGAACACCAGGATCCCGTGTGGGAATTCCAGGATCCCGTATGGGAATGTTGGGATCCCGTGTGGGAATTCAGGATCCCGTATGGAATCCCACGTGGGAATGCCGGGATCCCACATGGGATTCCGTGTGGGAATGCCGGGATCCCACGTGGGAATGCCCAAATTCCCTATGGGAACATCGGGATCCCATGCGGAAGTGTCCCAATCCCATACGGAGGTGCCAGGATTCCCCGTGGGAATGTTGGGATCCCACTAATTCCATATGGGAATGTCGGGATCCCTCGTGGGAATGCCGGAATTCCACGTGGGATCCCTCCCGTGTGGGAATGTCCAAACCCCAAATGGGATCCTCTGTGGAATGCCGGGATCCCACGTGGGAATGCCCAAATTCCGTGTGGGAATGTCGGGATCCCCTGTGGGAACGCTGGGGTCCCCTGTAGGAATGTCGGGATCCCCTGTGGGAGTGTCTGAATTCCATGTGGGAATGCCGGGATCCCGTGTGGGAATTCCAGGATCCCACATGGGAGTGTCAGGATCCCACATAGGAATGTCTGGATCCCACGTGGGAATGCCCGAATTCCGTGTGGGAATGTCAGGGTCGTGTGTGGGAATGCCCAAATTCCATGTGGGAATGCCAGGATCCCCTGTGGGAATGTTGGGATCCCACGTGGGAATTCCAGGATCCCACATGGGAATGCCCAACTCCCATATGGGATCCCATGTGGGAATATCGGGATCCCGTATGGGAATGCCCAAATTCCGTGTGGGAATGTCAGGGTCCTGTGTGGGAATGCCCAAATTCCGTGTGGGAACGCCGGGATCCCGTGTGGGAATGCTGGGATCCCATATGGGAATGTCTGGATCCCGTGTGGGAATGCCCAAGTTCCATGTGGGAACGCTGGGATCCAGAGTGGGAATGTCGGGATCCTGTGTGGGAATGCCCAAATTCCGTGTGGGAACGCTGGGATCCAGAGTGGGAATGTCCAGGATCCCACATAGGAATGTCTGGATCCCGTGGTGGGAGTGCCCAAATTCCATGTGGGAATGTCAGGGTCGTGTGTGGGAATGCCCAAATTCCATGTGGGAACGCCGGGATCCAGAGTGGGAATGTCCAAATTCCGTGTGGGAATGTCAGGGTCCTGTGTGGGAATGCCCAAATTCCGTGTGGGAATGCTGGGATCCCACACGGGAAGGTTGTGATCCCACGTGGGAATGCCCAAATTCCATGTGGAACGCTGGGATCCAGAGTGGGAATGTCGGGATCCCCGTGTGGGAATGCCCGAATTCCGTGTGGGAATGCTGGGATCCCATACGGGAAGGTTGTGATCCCGTGTGGGAATGCCAAGTTCCATGTGGGAATGTCGGGATCCCACCTAGGAATGTCTGGATCCCACGTGGGAATGCCCGAATTCCGTGTGGGGAATGCTGGGATCCCATACGGGAAGGTTGTGATCCCACGTGGGAATGCCCAGATTCCGTGTGGGAACGCCAGGATCCCGTGTGGGACTGCCCGAATTCCGTGTGGGAATGCCCGAATTCCGTGTGGGAATGCCGGGATCCCATGTGGGAACGCCGGGGATCCCGTGTGGGACTGTCCAAATTCCGTGTGGGAACGCCGGGATCCCATGTGGGACTGCCCGAATTCCGCGTGGGAGCGCCGGGATCCCGGTGGGAGCGCCGGGGTGGCCGGGGCTGCGCTGTCGCTCTCTCTGGATCTCTCTGGATCTCTCTGGATCTCTCTGCATAAAGCAGCGGCTCCGGCGCCTCCCGCCCGCTCCGGCCTCGCTGCTGAGGGGAACCCGGGGAGACCCGGAAACGGGGGCCGGGCTCGGGGATGGGGATCCGGGAATGGGGATCCGGGAATGGGGATCGGGATCTGGGATCAGGAATGGGGATCCGGGCACGGGAATGAATGGGGATCTGGGAATGGGGATCAGGATCTGGGAATGGGGATCTGGGAATGGGGATCCGGGCATGGGAATGAATGGGGATCTGGGAATGGGGGATCCGGGAATGGGGATCAGGATCTGGGAATGGGGGATCTGGGATGGGGGATCCGGGCACGGGAATGAATGGGGATCTGGGAACGGGGATCTGGGAATGGGGATCCGGGCACGGGAATGAATGGGGATCTGGGAGAATGGGGATCTGGGAATGGGGATCCGGGCACAGGAATGAGGATCTGGGGCTGGGGATCGGGATCTGGGAATGGGGATCTGGGAACGGGAATGGGGATCCGGGAATGGGGATCTGGGAATGGGGATCCAGGAATGGGGATCTGGGAATGGGGATCTGGAATGGGATTGGGATCCAGGCACGGGAATGGGGATCTGGGCACGGGAATGAATGGGGATCTGGGAATGGGAATTGGGATCTGGGGATGGGAATTGGGATTTGGGGCTGGGAATTGGATCTCAGGCTGAGAATTGGGATCTGGGCATGGGAATTGGGATTCAAACCAAGGAACTGGGATCCAGGCACTGGAATTGGGATCCGCGCACGGGAATGGGGATCGGGCACGGGAATTCGGATCTGGGAATGGGATCCAGGCATGGGAACTGGGATCTGGGGATGGGAATTGGGATCCAGACCGAGGAACTGGGATCCAGGCCCAGGAATTGGGATCCAGGCACGGGAATTGGGATCTGGGCCCAGGAATTGGGATCCGGGCACAGGATTGGGGATTTCAGGCTGGGAATCGGGATCCAGGCCCTGGAATTGGGATCCGGGCACGGGAATGGGGATCCAGGCACGGGAATTAGGATCTGGGGCTGGGAGTTGGGATCTCAGGCTGGGAATTGGGATCCAGACCGAGGGACTGGGATCCAGGCACTGGAATTGGGATCCAGGCCCAGGAATTGGGATCCGGCTCTGGGAATTGGGATCCCAGGAATTGAGATATGGGAACGGGAATTGGGATCCGGGCACGGGAACTGGGATCTGGCCCTAGGAACTGGGATCTGGGGATGGGAATTGGATCTGGGCATGGGAATTGGGATTCAGACGGAGGAACTGTGATCCAGGCACTGGAATTGGGATCTGGAATGGGAATGGGATCCAGGGACAGAAACTGGGATCTGGGGATGGGAATTGGGATCCAGAGTTGGGAATTGGGATCCAGCCCTGGAATTGGGATCCAGCCCCGGGAATTGGGATCCAGCCCTGGGATCTGCCCCGGAGGATCCGCCAGGGGGGTCTGGGAATGTCCCCCCCCCAGTCCATGCCCCCCCCAGCCCCCAAACCGAGGGGGAGCCCCCAGTTCGACCCAGCGGGGACCCCCAGGTTCAGCCACGTGTCCCCCCCCCGTGTCCCCTCAGTGTCCCCACCCCAGTGTCCAAAATGTCCCCCCAACGTCCCCTTGAGATCCCCCCCAAATGTCCCCCCGAGGTTGCCCCTGTGTCCCCCTCATGTCCCCTTGGGTTCCCCCAATGTCCCCCAATGCCCCCGCAGTGTCCCCCTCCATGTCCCCCCAATGTCCCTCTGATGTCCCCCAATGTCCCCCCAGTGTCCCCCTGAATGTCCCCCCCAATGTCCCTCTGATGTCCCCCCTCTTTCCCCTCCACCAATGCCCCCGCCATGTCCCCTCAGTGTCACCCTCTGTGTCCCTCCAATGTCCCCCCAGTGTCCCCGAATGTCCCCTCAGAGTCCCTCCAATGTCCCCTCAGTGTCCCCAATGTTCCCCAATGTCCCCCCGTTGTCCCCGCCATGTCCCCAATGCCCCCCACAATGTCCCCTCAGTGTCCCCCAGTGCCCCCCCAGTGTCCCCAATGTCCTCAATGTCCCGTCAGTGTCGCCCTTTGTGTCCCTCCAGTGTCCCCTCAGTGTCCCCAATGTCCCCCTCAATGTCCCCCGTTGTCCCTCCCATGTCCCCAATTGTCTCCCCAATGTCCTCAATGCCCCCCGAATGTCCCCCTACTGTCCCCTCAGTGTCCCCCTCAATGCCTCCTCAATGTCCCCCTCAGTGTCCCCCCCAATGCCCCCTCAATGTCCCCCTCAGTGTCCCCCCGAATGTCCCCCTACTGTCCCCTCAGTGTCCCCAATGTCCCCTCAATGTCCCCCCGTTGTCCCTCCCATGTCCCCAAATGCCCCCCACTGTCCCCTCAGTGTCCCCTCAGTGTCGCCCTCTGTGTCCCCTCCAGTGTCCCCTCAGTGTCCCCAATGTCCCCGTTGTCCCTCCCATGTCCCCCACAATGTGCCCCACCATGTCCCCAATGTCTCCCCAATGTCCTCAATGCCCCCCCAATGCCCCCCGAATGTCCCCCTCAGTGTCCCCCAGTGTCCCCCTCAATGTCCCCCCGTTGTCCCTCCCATGTCCCCAATGCCCCCCCACTGTCCCCCTCAGTGTCACCCTCTGTGTCCCTCCAGTGCCCCCAATGTCCCCCTCAATGTCCCCGTTGTCCCTCCCATGTCCCCCTCAATGTCCCCCCGTTGTCCCCCTCAGTGTCCCCCCAATGCCCCCTCAATGTCCCCCTCAGTGTCCCCCCGAATGTCCCTCCAATGTCCCCTCAGTGTCCCCCCGAATGTCCCCCGTTGTCCCTCCCATGTCCCCAATGCCCCCCCACAATGTCCCCTCAATGTCCCCCCAGTGTCCCCCAATGTCCTCAGTGTCCCCTCAGTGTCACCCCTTGTGTCCCTCCAGTGTCCCCTCAGTGTCCCCAGTGTCCCCCTCAATGTCCCCGTTGTCCCCCCCATGTCCCCCCACAATGTCCCCCCATGTCCCCCCAATGTTTCTCAGTGTCCCCAGTGTCCCCCTCAATGTCCCCCCGTTGTCTCTCCCATGTCCCCAATGCCCCCCCACTGTCCCCCCAATGTCCCCTCAATGTCCCCCCTGTTGTCCCTCCCCACGTCCTCCCCATGTCCCCAATGCCCCCCCAGTGTCCCCAAATGTCCCCCCACTGTCCCCTCAGTGTCCCCCTGAATGTCCCCCCAGTGCCCCCCAGTGTCCCCCAATGTCCTCACTGTCCCCCTCAGTGTCCTCCCCAATGTCCCCCCAATGTCCCCCTCAGTGTGCCTGTTGTCCCTCCCGTGTCCCCCCACAATGTCTCCAATGCCCCCCCAGTGTCCCCCAATGTCACCCCCCCCGTTGTCCACTCGATGTCCCCGCGGTGTCCCTCAGTGTCCCCCTCAATGTCCCCGTTGTCCCTCCCATGTCCCTCCACAATGTCCCCAATGCCCCCCCAATGTCACCCCAGTGTCCCCCCCAGTGTCCCTCCCGTGTCCCCCCAATGTCCCCCCCCAGAGCACCCCCGTTATCCCCAATGTTCCCCCCATTGTCCCCCGGTGTCCCCCCATTGTCCCCTCCCCCCGGAGGCGGCGCTGCCTCTGCAGGGACTTTATTGGGCTGGGGGGAGGGGACACGGGGGGGGGGGGACACGCGGGGGGGTCGGCCACCCCCAGGGCCCCCCCGAGGGGACACCGAGGAAGGTTCTGGAAGGTCCCCCCGGCCGGGGACACCGAGGGGACATCCGGGGGGGACACCGGGGGGACACCGGGGAAGGTTCTGGAAGGTCCCCCCGGCCCGGGGACACCGAGGGGACACCGGGGAAGGTTCTGGAAGGTGCCCCCCGCCCGGGGACACCGAGGGGACACCGAGGGGACTCCGGGGAAGGTTCTGGAAGGTCCCCCCGGCCCGGGGACACCAAGGGGACACCGGGGAAGGTTCGGGAAGGTCCCCCCGGCCCGGGGACCACCGAGGGGACATCCGGGGGGGACACCGGGGGGGACTCCGGGGAAGGTTCTGGAAGGTCCCGCGGGAGAATCCATCGGGAGCGGCGGCGTCAGAGCCCTGCGGGGACAGCGAGATGTCACCTTGGGGACAGCACAGTGTCACACAATGGGGACAGCAGGGACACGCCCTGTCACCCTGGGGACAGTGGGGACAGGGAAATGTCACACCCTGGGGACAGGGAAATGTCACCTTGGGGACAGTGGGGACAGCGAAATGTCACACAATGGGGACAGCACAGTGTCACCCTGGGGACAGCAGGGACACGGCCCTGTCACCTTGGGGACAGTGGGGACAGAGAAATGTCACACCCTGGGGACACCACAATGTCACCCTGGGGACGGCAGGGACAGGGAAATGTCACCCTGGGGACAGGGAGATGTCACACCCTGGGGACAGCGAAATGTCACCCTGGGGACAGCGGGGACAGCGAAATGTCACACCTTGGGGACACCACAATGTCACCCTGGGGACAGCACAGTGTCCACCTCGGGGACAGTGGGGGACACGGCCCTGTCACTTTGGGGACAGCACAGTGTCACCCTGGGGACAGTGGGGACAGGCACAGTGTCACCCTGGGGACAGCAGGGACACGGCCCTGTCACCTTGGGGATAGCGGGGACAGGGAGATGTCACACCCTGGGGACTGCGCTGTGTCACCCTGGGGACAGCGGGGACAGCACAATGTCACCCTGGGGACAGCGCTGTGTCACCCTGGGGACAGCAGGGGACACGACCCTGTCACTCTGGGGACAGCACAGTGTCACCCTGGGGACAGCAGGGACAGGGAAATGTCACACAATGGGGACAGCACAATGTCACCCTGGGGACAGCAGGGACACGGCCCTGTCACCTTGGGGACAGTGGGGACAGGGAGATGTCACACCCCTGGGGACAGCGCTGTGTCACCCTGGGGACACCACAATGTCACCCTGGGGACAGTGGGGACAGGGAGATGTCACACCCTGGGGACAGCAGGGACACGGCCCTGTCACCTTGGGGACAGTGGGGACAGCACAGTGTCTCCCTGGGGACAGGGGAATGTCACACCCTGGGGACAGGGAGATGTCACACAATGGGGACAGCACAGTGTCACCCTGGGGACAGCAGGGACACGGCCCTGTCACACAATGGGGACAGTGGGGACAGGGAGATGTCGCACCCTGGGGACACCACAATGTCACCCTGGGGGACAGCGGGGACAGCACAGTGTCACCCTGGGGACAGGGAAGTGTCACACCCTGGGGACAGGGAGATGTCACAAAATGGGGACAGCGGGGACAGGGAAATGTCACACCCTGGGGACACCTCAATGTCACCCTGGGGACAGCGGGGACAGCACAGTGTCACCCCGGGGACACCACAATGTCACCCCGGGGACACCACAATGTCACCCTGGGGACAGTGGGGACACGGCCCTGTCACCTTGGGGACACCACAATGGTCACCTTGGGGACAATGGGGACACGGCCCTGTCACCTTGGGGACAATGGGGACCGGGCACCGTCACCTTGGGGACACGGTCCTGTCACGCCTGGGTCACCTCGTGTCACCTCGGGGGTCACCTCGGGGTCACCTCTGTCCCCACCAGTGTCACCCCGTGGCACCGCTGTCCTCAGCATTGTCACGCCCCTGGTGTCACCGTGTCCCCAGCAGTGTCACCTCTGTCCTCAGCATTGTCCCACCCCCGGTGTCACCGTGTCCCCTCCCGCTGTCCCCCTGTCCCTGTGCCACCCCCTGCCACCCCCCGGTGTCCCCACGGCCACCCTCGTGTCCCCCAGTGTCCCCCAGGTGTCCCCCCCGTGTCCCCTCAGAGTGTCCCCCCCAATGTCCCCCCGCTGTCCCTGCAATGTCCCCTCAATGTCCCCCCCAAATCCCCCCAATGTCCCCCCCCAGTGTCCCCACTGTCCCCACCCGGTGTCCCCCCCGTCCCCGCAATGTCCCCAATCGCCCCAATGTCCCCAATGTCCCCCCAATGTCCCTATTGTCCCCCCAGTGTCCCTATTGTCCCCCGGTATCCCCCCAATGTCCCCCCAGGTGTCCCCACAATGTCCCCTCAGTGTCCCCCCCCCGTGTCCCCTCAATGTCCCCCCAATGTCCCCCCCAAATCCCCCCCAATGTCCCACCGGTGTCCCCAATGTCCCCCCCGGTGTCCCCAATGTCCCCAATCCCCCCAGTGTCCCCAATGTCCCCCCCGGTGTCCCCCCAATGTCCCACCGGTGTCCCCAATCCCCCCAGTGTCCCCAGTGTCCCCCCAATGTCCCTGTTGTCCCCCCGGTATCCCCCCAATGTCCCCCCCAGGTGTCCCCACAATGTCCCCTCAGTGTCCCCCCCCGTGTCCCCTCAATGTCCTCCCAGTGTCCCCAGTCGCCCCAATGTCCCCAATCGCCCCAATGTCCCCCGATGCCTTCTCAATGTCCCCAGTGTCCCCCCGGTGTCCCCTCAGTGTCCCCCCCGCAATGTCCCCCCCGTCCCCACAATGTCCCCTCAGTGTCCCCCCGATGTCCCCCCCGTCCCCGCAATGTCCCCAATCCCCCCAGTGTCCCCAATGCCCCCCCAATGTCCCCACAATGTCCCCTCAGTGTCCCCCCCCCCAATGTCCCCCCAATGTCCCCAATCCCCCCGATGTCCCCCCGATGTCCCCCGTGTCCCCACCCCTGTGTCTCCAGCGCCTCCTCCGAGTCCGACTCGCGCCGCCCGCCTGGGGACAGAGAACCCCAAAATGGGAACCCCAAAAACCCCGGGAACCCCAAAACTGGAAACCCCAAATTGGGGGAACCCCCAAAACAGGGAACCCCCACAAGAATTTGGGGTTTTGGGGTCTGGGGGTTTTGGGTTTTGGGTTTTGGCGCTTTGGGGTCTGGGGGTTTTGGGGTCTGGGGGTTTTGGGGTCTGGGGGCTTTGGGGTCTGGGGTTTTGGGGTTTGGGGGTTTTGGGGATTTGGGGTTTTGGGGTCTGGGGGATTTGGGCTTTGGGGTCTGGGGGTTTTGGGGTCTGGGGCTTTTGGGGTCTGGGGGTTTTGGGTTTTGGGGTCTGGGGGATTTGGGCCTTTGGGTTTTGGGTTTTTGGGGTTTGGGGGTTTGGGGTTTTGGGGTCT
>JBBFKN010000293.1:0-49086 GCA_039654755.1 Calcarius lapponicus | reverse complement strand
GGGGTCAGAGAGGGCGAGGGTCAGAGGGGGCGGGGTCAGAGGGGAAGGGGTCAGAGGGGAGGGGTCAGAGAGGGGAAGGGGTCAGAGGGGGCGGGGTCAGAGGGGAGGGGTCAGAGAGGGGGCGGGTCAGAGGGGAGGGGTCAGAGGGGGCGGGGTCAGAGGGGGGGCGGGGTCAGAGGGGAGGGGTCAGAGAGGGGAGGGGGTCAGAGGGGGGCGGGGTCAAGAGGGGGCGGGGTCAGAGAGGGGGCGGGGTCAGAGAGGAGGGAGGGGGTGAGAGGGGGCGGGGTCAGAGGGGGCGGGGTCAGAGGGGGGCGGGGTCAGAGGGGGCGGGGTCAGAGGGGAAGGGGTCAGAGAGGGCGGGGTCAGACGGAGGGGCGGGTGTCAGAGAGGGGAGGGGTCATGAGGGGGGCGGGGTCTCTCCATCTCCCCTCCCGCCCCTCCTCTCCTTCATCCTCCTCTTCCTCCATCTCTCCCTGTCTCTTCCCTCCTCCTCCTCCTCCCCTTCCTCCCTCCTCCCTCTCCCTTCATCCTCACCTCCTCCATCTCTCCTTGATCCCTCCTTCCCTCTCTCCTCCCTCTCCCTTCTTCATCCTCCTTCCCCTTCCATATCCTTCCTCCCTCTCTCCTCTCCCTCCTCCTCCCTCCTCCGTCTCTCTCTTCCTCCCGTCCCTCTCTCCTCCTCCTCCTCTTCCCGTCCTTCCATCTCTCCTTTCTTCCTCCCTCTCTCCCGTTCCTCCCTCTCTCTCCTCTCTCTCTCCATTGTCCTCTCCCTCCTTCCCTCATCTCCTCTCCTCCTCTTCCTCCCTCCTTCCTTCCTCTCTCCTCTTCCTCCTCCCTCTCTGCTCCTCCCGTCCCTCTCTCCTTCATCCTCCTCCATCTCTCCACGTCTCCCTCCTCCCGGTCTCCTCCCTCCTCCCTCCCCCACCTCCTTCCATCCGTTCCTCCATCTTTCCTCCCTTCCGTCTCCCTCCCATCCTCCCTTTCTTCCCTCTCCTCTATCCATCTCTCCTCTTCCTTCCTCCCTCCTCCCACGTGCCCTTCATCCCTCCACTCCTCCCTCCATCCCTCCCTCCTCCCTCTCTCCCTCTCTCCCTTCACTCCTCCCTCCTTCCGTCGTTCCTCCGTCTCTCGCTCCTTGCCGTCCTCCTCCACCTCCCCTCTCTCCTCCATCTGTCCTCTCTCTCTCTTTCCTCCTCCATCCCTCTCCCTCCTCCTTCCCCTCCATCTCTCTTCTTCCTCCCATCACCTCTTCCTCCCGTCCCTCTCTCCCTTCGTTCCTCTCCTTCCTTCCCTCCTCTTCATCCTCCTCTCTCTCTCCCCCTCCTCTCTCTCTCCCTCCCTCCCTCTCCAACCCCTCAATCTTCCTCCCTCTCTCTCCACCCATCCGCCTCCTCTTCCTCCCTCCTTCCCTCCATTTCTTCCTCCATCTCTCCTTCTCCTTCCCTCCCCCCTTCATCTTGCCTCCCTCCCTCCCTCTCCTCTCCCTCCTCGCATCTCTCCTCTTCCTCTGTCCCTCCTCCGACCTCCTCTTCATCTTCCTCCATCTCTCCCCTCCCTCCCTCTCTCCCTCCCCCTTCAATTCTCCTCCATCTCCCCCTCCTTCCTCCCTCCTTCCTCTCTCCTTCTTCCTCCTCCATCCCTCCATTCTTCCTCCCTCTCTCCTCTTCCTCCCTCCCTCTCTCCCGCCTCCATCTCCCCTTCATCCTCCTCCTTCTCCCTCCCGGTCCCTCTCACACCTCGGTGCCCATGGGCTCTCTGGGTCTCTCTGGGTCTCTCTGGTCTCTCTGGTCTCTCTCGGTCTCTCTCTCGGGTCGGTCCCGGTTCCCCTTTAAACCCGCGGGGGAAACGCCCCAGGTGACCCCACCTGGGGGGGGGGGGAGGGGCGGGGACACCTGTGGGGTCACACCTGGGTGGGGGAGGGGACACCTGGAGCACACCTGGGTGGGGGAGGGGGACACTTGAGATGGTGGGGACACTGGGTCAGGTGAGGCGGACACCTGAGAGACACCTGGATCACACCTGGGGACATCTGGGGAGACCTGGACATACCTGGGGGACACCTGAGAGGACAGGGGAGGGGACACCTGAGTGTGGAGGTGACACCTGAGAGGACACCTGGGGGGACACCTGGAAAGGTGAGGGGACACCTGGGTTGGGGGTGGGGACATTTGAGATCGAGGGGACACCTGGGGACACACCTGGAGAGGGGAGAGAGGACATTTGAGATGGGGGGGACACCTGGACACACCTGAGGGACACCTGGGGGACACCTGGGGGACACCTGAGAGGGAGAGGGGGACACCCTGAAGCCCCCTGAGGGACACCTGGGAGAGAGAGGGTGACACATGGGGAGACACCTGGACACACCTGGGGACACCTTGGGGACACCTGAGAGGGGGAGGGGATTGGCTTAGGGACACCTGTGGGTCACACCTGAGTGGGGAGGGACACCTGGACACACCTGAGGGACACCTGAGAGACACCTGGGAGGACACCTGAGACAGGGGAGGGGACACCTGAGAGACACCTGGTCACACCTTGGGGACACACCGGGTGACACCTGAGAGGGAGAGGGGACACTTGAGATGGGGGGGACACCTGGACACACCCTGCGGATTACCTGGGGACACACCTGGGGACACCTGGGTGTGGAGGTGACACCTGGGGACATCTGAGACTGGTGAGGGGACACCTGAAGCCACCTGGACAACACCTGGGGGACACCTGGAGAGGGAGGGGACACACTGAAACCACACCTGAGGGATCCCTGAGGGACACCTGGGACAACACCTGGGCCACACCTGGGGGGGTGACACCTGGCCACACCTGGGGGACACCTGAGAGGGAGAGGGGACATTTGAGATGGGGGGGGACACCTGGACACACCTGAGGGACACCTGAGACAGGTGAGGGGACACCTGAGTGGGGAGGGGACACCTGAAGCCAACTGGGCAACACCTGGGGACACCGAGGGTGGGAGGGGGACATTTGAGATGGGGGGGGACACCTGGACACACCTTGAGGGACACCTGGGGGACACCTGAGACAGGTGCTGGGGACACCTTAGGGACACCTGGACACACCTGGACACACCTGGGGACACCTCGGGGGACACCTGGAGGGGGGGGGCGGGGTCTCCCGTCCTTGCTGTCGCCCCTCCCCCCCTTATCAAGATGGGCTTATCGGGGTGGGGGAGGGGCGCCCCCTCCCCCCGCTCCTTTTGTGCCCGCGGGTGAATGATTAATGAGGGATTAATTAATGATTAATAAAGGATTAATTAATGATTAACTTAAATGATCGATTAATGACTTAATAAAGGATTAATTAATGATTAATGAAGGATTAATTAGCCATTAATTAGCCATTAATTAGCTATTAATTAGCCATTAATGACGGCGCTAATGCAACGATTTATTAACGATTAATGGGAGAATGATGACGGCGTTCATTAATGGTTTATTTAACGATTAATGGGAAGATTGATGACGGCGCTAATGAATGAAGTAATTGAGGATTAATGGGAGATTGATGACGGTGTTCATTAATGGTTTATTAGCGATTAATGGGAGATTGATGACGGCGTTCATTAATGGTTTATTAGTGATTGAAGGGAGATTGATGACGGCGCTAATTAATTTGAGGATTATGGGAGATTAACTCCCCAAAAAATTCCTTTAAAAACCCACAAAAATATCCCTTAAAAAAAACCAAAAATCCCCCCCCAATAATTAAAAAAATCCCAAATTCCCCAAAATACCAAAAAATTCCCCTTTAAAATCCCCAATTTCTCCCACTTTTTAACAAAAACCCCAAAAAATCGAAAAAAAAAATCGCAAAAAACCCCCAAAAAATTTTGCCTAAAAAAAAACCCAAAAAATCCCCTAAAATTCCCCAAAAAATCGCAAAAATACCCAAAAAATGTTCGAAATTTTCCCCTCAAAACGTTCAAATTAAAAATCCTCCCCAAAAAATCCCCAAAAAGTCCAAAAAAAACCCCAAAAATTAAAAAAAAAAAACCCCAAAAAACGCTACCGGGCGCTCAGGCCACGCCCCCACCACCCCGCCACATTTACGTCAGTGGGCGTGGTTTAGCCGCACCATTACGTCATCGCCCGTCGCCTGGTGGGCGTGGCGTCGCGGCCTGCATTACGTCATTTCGTGGGCGTGGTTTCCGGCGCGGGGGGGCGTGGCCTGCGGGGAAAATGGCGGCGCTGCGCGTGCTCGTGGGGGTGAAGCGCGTCATTGACTTCGCCGTCAAGGGTAAGGGCACACCTGGGCACACCTGGGCACACCTGGGCACACCTGGGCACACCTGGGCACCCCCCGAGGCTGGCACCTAACCGGGGAGCAGCGAAAATCCCCCAAAATTTGGGATTTTTTTGGGATTTTTTTGGGGTTTTTTGGCGGGGGGTTTTGGGGGTGGTCCTTGGGCACACCTGGGCAACCTTGGGCACACTGGGGGTTTGGCACCACTACCCGGGGGAGCACCAAAATCCCGAATTTTGAGGGGGTTTTTTGGGGGATGAGGGAGGCCAAAAATAGAGGGAAAAAAAATGAGAAATAAATGGCCAAAAGTTCCCCGAAAAATCACAAATAATTCCCAAAAAATCACAAATCCTGGGGGAATTTGTGGGCACAGGGGGAGGGCACCTCACCTGGGCACACCTGGGCACACCTGGGCATCGCTGCCAACCCCCATAATCCCCTTAAAACACCCACCCCAAAAATTCCCCCCAAAAAACAACCCCAAAAAATCCCAAAATTTCCCTAAAAACCCCAAAAACCCAAAAAAAACCCAAAAGCCCTAAAGGAAAGAGGGATGAGGCACCTATCTGGGCACACCTGGGCACACCTGGGCATCCTAAAACCCCCTAAAATCCCCTTAAAAAAGCCACCAAAAAAAAACCCAAAAAATCCCAAAAAAATCCCAAAAAATCCCCCCAAAATCCCCAAAAAAATTCCCCAAAAATCCCAAATCCTGGGGGTATTTGTGGGCACAGGGGAGGGCACTTACCTGGGCACACCTGGGCACACCTGGGCATCCTAAAACCCCTGAAATCCCCCTAAAAACCCTGAAAAAACCCGAAAAATCCCCAAAAAAATCCCAAAAAACCCCAAAAAACCCAAAAAAACACCCAAAACCCCCTGAAGGAGAGAGGGATGGGCACCTATCTGGGCACACCTGGGCACACCTGGGCACACCTGCCAACCCCAAAACCTCCCTAAAAAACCACTGAAAAAACCCCAAAAAATCCAAAAAAATCCCCAAAAAAATCACAAAAAAATCCCAAAAATTCCCCAAAAATCCCAAATCCTGGGGGAATTTTTGGGCACAGTGGAGGGCACTCACCTGGGCACACCTGGGCACACCTGGGCATACCAAAAACCCCCTAAAATCCCCCCAAAACCCTGAAAAAACCCCAAAAAATTGCCAAGAAATCCCCAAAAATTAAAAAAAATCCCAAAAAATCCAAAAAATCCCCAAAAATCCCCAAAAATCCCCAAAAAACCAAAAAACAAAATCAAACACCCTAAAGGAAAGAGGGATGGGCACCTATCTGGGCACACCTGGGCACACCTGGGCATCGCTGCCAACCCCAAAACCCCCCTAAAACAACCACAAAAAATTCCTAAAAATCACAAAAAAATCCCCCAAAAACCACAAAAAATCCTGAAAAAATCCCAAATCCTGGGGGAATTTGTGGGCACAGGGGAGGGCACTCACCTGGGCACACCTGGGCAATACCTGGGCACACCTGGGCATCCTAAAACCCCCTAAATCCCCCCCCAAAATCGTGAAAAATCCCCCAAAAAATCACAAAAAATCAGAAAAAAACCCCAAAAATCCAATTTTTTCCCCCAAAACCGCCTCGGTGCCCGGTGCCCACCCTGAGCGGGTGCCAGGTGTGCCCGGCAGGTGCGGGTGGCGCCGGGCGGGGGGGCGCGGTGCAGACGCAGGGCGTGAAGCACTCGCTGAACCCTCAAAAAAACCCCAAAAATCCCCAAAAAACCAAAAAAATTCCCCAAAAAAACCCAAAACCCCAAAAGGAAAGAGGGATGGGCACCTATCTGGGCACACCTGGGCACACCTGGGCACCGCTGCCAACCCCAAAACCCCCCTAAAAACCACCAAAAAAACCCCTAAAAATCCACAAAAAATCGCCAAAAAAACCCCAAAAAAATCCCAAAAAATTCCCCAAAAAAATCACAAAAAATCCCCCAAAAATCCCAAATCCTGGGGGAATTTGTGGGCACCAGGGGAGGGCACTCACCTGGGCACACCTGGGCACACATGGGCACACCTGGCACACCTGGGCACCACTGCCAACCCCCAAAAACCCCTTAATAAACCCACCAAAAAATCCTAAAAAATCACAAAAAAATCCAATTTTTTCCCCAAAAATCCCATTTTTTTCCTCCCAAAACCCGGCCTGGGCGGGTCCCCCCCGGGCAGTGCCCACCCTGACCGGTGCCAGGTGTGCCCGGCAGGTGGCGGGTGGCGCCGGGCGGGGCCGCGGTGCAGACGCAGGCGTGAAGCACCTCGCTGAACCCCTCAAAAAACCCCAAAAAATCCCAAAAAAATCCAAAAAAATCCAAAAAAAACCCAAAACTCCTAAAGGAAAGAGGGATGGGCACCTATCTGGGCACCACCTGGGCACACCTGGGCACACCTGCCAACCCCATAATCCCCTTAAAAAACACCAAAAAAAAACCCCAAAAATCCCCAAAAAAATCCCAAAAAATCACAAAAAAATACCAAAAAAATCCCAAAAAATCCCAAATCCTGGGGGAATTGTGGGCACAGGGGAGGGCACTCACCTGGGCACACCTGGGCACACCTGGGCACACCTGGGCATCGAAAAACCCCCTAAAATCCCCCTAAAATCCCTGAAAAAACCCCAAAAAAATCACAAAAAATCACAAAAAAATCCAATTTTTTCCCCCAAAATCCCAATTTTTTGCCCCAAAACCGCCTGGGGTGCCCGGTGCCCATCCTCACCTGTGCCAGGTGTGCCCGGCAGGTGCGGGTGGCGCCGGGCGGCGGCCGCGGTGCAGAGACGCAGGGCGTGAAGCACTCGCTGAACCCGTTCTGCGAGATCGCCCTGGAGGAGGCGGTGAGTGCTGCGCGAGGCGGGCACGGCCAGCGAGGTCATCGCTGCCAGCCTGGGCACCAAGGCCAGCCAGGTGAGGCGGGCACACCTGGGCACAGGGTGGGGCACGAAAATGGGGAAAAACGGCGAAAACTGGGTGAAATTTGGGCGAAAAAAAAACGGGCAAAAAACGGCGAAAAAAATGGGATTTTTAGGGGGGAATTGGGGATTTGGGCACAGCCTGGGCACACCTGGGCACACCTCGGCACACCTGGGCACACCGGGGGGCACTAAAATGGGGGGAAACGGTGAAAATTGGGTGAAAATTGGAGGGAAAATGGGGTTTTTGGAGGGAAAATTGGGGGATTTGGGCACACCTGGGCACACCTGGAGGAGGCGGTGAGGCTGCGCGAGGCGGGCACGGCCAGCGAGGTCATCGCCGCCAGCCTGGGCACCAAGGCCAGCCAGGTGAGGCGGGCACACCTGGGCACAACCTGGGCAGCACCTGGGCACAGCTGGGTGGGTGAAAAATTGGGTGAAAATCCGGTGAAAATTGGGTGAAAAACGGCAAAAAAATGGGGTTTTTAGGAGGGAAATTTGGGGATATTGGGCACAGCTGGGCACAGCTGGGGGCACCTGGGCACACGTGGGGGCACTAAAAATGGGGAAAAATGGTGAAAATTGGACAAAAATTGGGCGAAAATTTGGGCAAAATATTGGGCAAAAAATGGGCGAAAATTGGGCAAATTTTGGGGCAAAATAATGGGCGAAAATTGGGGCGAAAATTTGGACAAAAATTGGGCGAAAATTGGCTGAAAATTGGGTGAAAATTGGGTGAAAATTGGGTGAAAAACGGCGGAAAAATGGGGGTTCTTGGGCACACCTGGGCACACCTGGGCACACCTGAGGGCACCTGGGCACAGCTGGGGGCACAAAAATGGGGAAAAATGGTGAAAATTGGGTGAAAATTGGGCAAAATTTGGGCAAAAATTGGATGAAATTTGGGTGAAAATTGGAGGGAAAATTGGGGATTTGGGCAGCACCTGGGCACACCTGGGCACACCTGAGGGCACCTGGGCACAGGTCGGGGGCACAAAAATGGGGGAAAAACAGTGAAAATTGGAGGAAAAAATGGGGTTTTTTGGAGGGAAAATTGGGATTTGGGCACACCTGGGCACACCTGGGCAACACTGGGCACACCTGGAGGAGGTGGTGAAGGCTGCGCGGAGGCGGGCGCTGCCAGCGAGGTCCATCGCCGCCAGCCTGGGCACCAAGGGCCAGCCAGGTGAGGCGGGCACAGCTGGGTCACAGCTGGGCACACCTGGGAGGGTGAAAATTGGGTGAAAATCAGGGCGAAATTTGGGTGAAAAACGGCCAAAAAAATGGGGTTTTGAGTGGGTTTTTAGGGGAGAATTTGGGGATTTGGGCACACCTGGGCACACCTAAGGGCACCTGGGTCACAGCTGGGGGGGCACTAAAAGTGGGGAAAATTCGGGGCAAAATTTTGGGAGAATAATTGGGCAGAGAATTGGGTGGAAAATTGGGTGAAATTTTGGGCAAAATTGGTGTGAATAATTGGGCAGAAATTGGGTGGAATAATTGGGTGAAATTTGGCCGAAGAATTGGGTGAAATTTGGGCGAAAAATTGGGTGAAAATTGGGTGAAGGACGGCGAAAAAATGGGATTTTTAAAGGGGGGGTTTTTGGGGGGGAATTGGGGATTTGGGGCACAGCTGGGCACACCTGGGCACACCTGGGGGTACTAAAATGGGGAAAACAGTGAAAATTTGGGGTGAAATATTGGAGGGAAAATGGGGTTTTTGGAGGGAAAATTGGGAATTTTGGGCACACCTGGGCACACCTGGGGGCACGAAAATGGTGGAAATTGGGTGAAAATTGGGGCGAAAAATGCGATTTTTAGGGGGGAAATTGGGGATTTTGGGCACAGCTGGGCACACCTGGGGGCACCTGGCACACCTGGGCATCGGCTGGGAGGGTGAAGAAAATTGGGGGAAAATTTGGTGAAATTTGGGCAGGAAATTGGGTGGGAAATTTGGGTGAAAAATGGACAAAAATTGGGATTTTTAGGGGGGGTTTTAGGGGGAATTGGGGATTTGGGCACAGCTGGGCACACCTGGGGGCACCAAAATGGGGGGAAACGGGTGAAAATTGGGGGAAATTGGGTGGAAAATGGGTGAAAAAATGGGGTTTTTAGGGGGAAATTGGGGATTCTGGGCACACCTGGGGGCACCGTGGGCACACCTTGGGGGTACGAAAAATGGGGGAAAAATGGCGAAAATTGGGGGGAAAATTTGGGTGAAATTTGGGCGGAAAATGGGGCAAAAAATTTGGGTGAAAATTGGGTGAAAATTTGGGCAGGAAATTTGGGCAGAAATTGGGTGAAAAATTTGGTCTAAATAGGGTGAAATTTTGGATGAAAGTTTGGACGAAAAATTGGGGGGAAAAATTGGGTGAAAAAATTGACAAAAATTGGGATTTTTAGGGGGGTTTTAGGGGGGAATGTGGGGATTTGGGCACAGCTGGGGGGCACCTGGGCACAGCTGGGCACAGCTGGGGGCACGAAAATGGGGAAAATGGTGAAAATTGGGGGGAAAATTGGGCGAAAAAAACAGTGAAAAAAGGGGATTTTAGGGGGGGAATTTGGGCACAGCTGGGCACCACCTGGGTGGCAAAAAATTGGGTGAAATTTGGGGTGAAAAATGGGGTTTTTTAGGGGGGAAAATTGGGGGATTTGGGCACAAGCCGGGCACAGCTGGGGGCACAAAAATGGGGAAAAGACGGGTTAAAAGATGGGATTTTAGAGGGTAAAGTGGGAATTTGGGCCTCCATTTTGTGTGGGTTTTTTGGGGTATTTTGGGTTTCTTGGGGGTGTATTTTTGTGTAGGGTTTTTTGGGGGTATTTTTGGTTTTTTGGGGGGGGTATTTTTGTGGGGTTTTTTTGGGGTATTTTGGGGTATTTTTTGTGGTTTTTCTTGGGATTATTTTTGGGGTATTTGTTGTGAGTTTTTTGGGGTATTTTGGGTTATTTTGGGGTTATTTTTGTGGGTTTTTTTGTGTTATTTTGGGGTACTTTTGTGTGGGGGTTTTTTGGATATTTCTGGGTATTTTTGTGTGGTTTTTTGGGTTATTTCGGAGCTGTTTTTTGGGTTATTTTTGTGGGTTTTTTTTTGGGTCATTTTCAGCCATTTTTTTTCCATTATTCTGGGCTATTTTAACCCTTTCTGTCCCGCAGGAGACCCTGGCGCACGGCCCTGGCCATGGGCTGATTTTGGGTTATTTTACGGTTATTTTGTGGGGGTTTTTTGGGGTTAATTTGGGGTTATTTTTGGGTTATTTTTGTGCAGTTATTTTGGGTATTTTTGTGTGTTTTTTGGGGTATTTTTAACCCCTTCCTCCCCACAGGAGACCCTGCGCACGGCCCTGGCCATGGCCTGATTTTGGGTTATTTTGGAGCTGTTTTTTGGGTTATTTTTGGGTAATTTTGTGTGGGTTTTTTGGGGTAATTTGAGTTATTTTTGGGTTATTTTTGTGTGGGGTTTTTGGGTATTTTTAACCCCTTCCTCCCCACAGGAGACCCTGCGCACGGCCCTGGCCATGGGCGCCCGACCGGGGGCTGATTTTGGGTTATTTATTTCGGTTATTTTTGTGTAGGTTTTTTGGGGTATTTTGGGGATTTTTTGGGGTTATTTTTGTGGGTTTTTTGTGTGTATTTTGGGGTACTTTTGTGTGGGTTTTTTTGTGGATATTTCTGGGTATTTTTGTGTGGTTTTTTGGGTTATTTCGGAGCTGTTTTTTGGGTTATTTTTGTGGGGTTTTTTGGGTCATTTTCAGCCATTTTTTGGCATTGATTTTGGGGTATTTTCGATCCATTTTTAACCCCTTCCTCCCCACAGGAGACCCTGCGCACGGCCCTGGCCATGGGCGCCGACCGGGCCGTGCTGGCCGAGCTGGCCGAGGGCGCGGCCGCGGGGCCCCGCGAGGTGGCGGCGGCGCTGGCGGGGCTGGTGCGGAAGCTGCAGCCGCAGCTGGTGCTGCTGGGCAAGCAGGTACCGATCGATCGGTCCTTATCGATCCCTTATCGATCCCTTATCGGTCCCTGATCGATCGGTTTTTGTGTTTCTCAGGCCATCGATGACGATTGCAACCAGACCGGGCAGCTCCTGGCCGCCATGTTGGACTGTGGCCGCAGGTAAGGCGTAATGCGCATGCGCGCGGCCGGGCATTCACGGGATACATTCCCCCTCGTGGGGGATACATCCCATAATGCGCCGCGACTTCCGGGTGGACATATCCCAACAATGCCTCGCTGTTTCAGGGGGAATATATCCCCACAATGCCCCCCGCGACTTCCGGGTGAATGTATCCCACACAATGCCCCGCGGTTTTAGGGGTGAATATATCCCACAATGCCCCGCGGCTTCCGGGTGAATGTATCCCACAATCCTTCGCGATAACTGGAGGCTCCCAGTTCATACTGGGAGGGTTTAACTCATACTGGGAGGTTCCCAGTCCATACTGGAGGGTTTAGCGCAAACTGGGAGGGTTCCCAGCCCATACTGGGAGGCTCCCCCAGTCCAAACTGGGTCCAAACTGGTCCAAACTGGTCCAAACTGGTCCGTACTGGTTTCCCAGGGCACGTTCGCCTCGTGGGTGCAGCTGGAGGCCGGGACTGAGTGCGTCCCATACTGGGAGGGTTTAGCTCAAACTGGGAGGGTTTAACTCAAACTGGGAATGTTTAGCTCAAACTGGGAGGGTCCCAGTCCATACTGGGAGGGTTTAGCTCAAACTGGGAGGGTTCCAGTCCATACTGGGAGGGTTTAACTCAAACTGGGAGAGTTTAACTCAAACTGGGAGGGTTTTACCTCAAACTGGGCGACTCCCAGCCCATACTGGGAGGCTCCCCCAGTCCAAACTGGTCCAAACTGGTCCATACTGGTCCCATCCAGGGCACGTTCGCCTCGCGGGTGCAGCTGGAGGCGGGGCCGTGCACATCCCATACTGGGAGGGTTCCAGTCCATACTGGGAGGGGTCCCAGTTCATACTGGAGAGGGTTTAGCTCAAACTGGGAGGGTCCCAGTCCATACTGGGAAGGTTTAACTCAAACTGGGAGGGTGTAGCCCATTCTGGGAAGGTTTTTGTTCATACTGGGAGGGTTTAGCTCAAACTGGGAGGGTTTAGCCCATACTGGGAGAGTTCCAGCTCCATACTGGGAGGGTTTAGCTCAAACTGCGGAGGGTTCCAAGTCCATACTGGGAGGGTTTAGCTCAAACTGGGAGGGTTTAGCTCAAACTGGGAGAGGTTTAGCTCAAACTGGGAGGGTTTAGCTCATACTGGGAGGCTCCCCAGTCCAAACTGGTCCAAACTGGTCCATACTGGTCCCATCCAGGGCACGTTCGCCTCGCGGGTGCAGCTGGAGCCGGGGCCGTGCACATCCCATACTGGGAGGGTTCCACTCCAAACTGGGAGGGTTTAACTCATACTGGGAGGGTTTATCTCAAACTGGGAGGGTCCCAGCTCATACTGGGATGGTTCCAGTCCACACTGGGACGGTTCCAGTCCATACTGGGAGGGTTTAACTCATACTGGGAGGGTTCCAGTCCATACTGGGAGGGTTTAACTCAAACTGGGAGGGTCCCAGTCCATACTGGGAGGGTTTAGCCCATACTGGGATGATTTAGCTCATACTGGGAGGGTTCCAGCTCATACTGGGAAGGTTTAGCTCATACTGGGAAGCTCTCAGTCCATACTGGGAGGGTTCCAGTCCAAACTGGGAGGGTTCCAGTCCGTACTGGGAGGGTTTAGCTCAAACTGGGAGGGTTTAGCTCATACTGGGAAGGTTTAGCCCATACTGGGAGGGTCCCAGTCCATTACTGGGAGGGTTTAGCTCAAACTGGGAGGCTCCCAGTCCATACTGGGAGGGTTTAGCTCAAACTGGGAGGGTTCCAGTCCATAACTGGGAGGGTTTAGCTCATACTGGGAGGCTCCCAGTCCATACTGGGAGGGTTTAGCTCAAACTGGGAGGGTTTAACTCAAACTGGGAGGGTTTAACTCAAACTGGGAGGGTTTTACCTCAAACTGGGAGGCTCCCCAGCCCATACTGGGAAGGGTTCCCAGTCCAAACTTGGTCCATACTGGTTTCCCAGGGCACGTTCACCTCGCGGGTCCAGCTGGAGGCCGGGACTGAGTGCGTCCCATACTGGGGAGGGTTCAACCTCAAACTGGGAAGGTTTAACTCAAACTGGGATTGTTTAGCTCAAACTGGGCAACTCCCAGCCCATACTGGGAGGGTTCCCAGTCCAAACTGGTCCAAACTGGTCCCTCATCCAGGGCACGTTCGCCTCGCGGGTGCAGCTGGAGGCCGGCTCGGGCTGCGCGTGGAGCGCGAGGTGGACGGGGGGCTTGGAGACGCTGCGGCTGCAGGCTATGTCCGGCCGTGCTGACGCGGATCTGCTGCTGAACGAGCCGCGCTTAAGACTCCACCTCTGCCCAACAGCCATGGTGAGGCGGGGGGACCCCAAAGCACCGGCTGGGGAGATTGTGGAAAAAAATAATCCCAAAAAAATTCTGAAAAAATCTCCCCCAAAAATCCACAAAAATTCCCTAAAAGTCCTAAAGAAATCCCCTCCAAAATTCCCTAAAAAATCCTAAAGAAATCCCCTCCAAAAAATACCTGAAAAAATCCCCAAAAAAGTCAAAATTAAAAAAAAATCCTAAAAAAATCCCGCCCAAATTTTCCAAAACATCCTAAAAAAAATCCTAAAAAAAATCCCAAAATATCCCCCCCTAAAAATCCTTAAAAAATCCAAAAAACCCCTAAAAATCCCCCCAAAATCCTAAAAAAATGACCCAAAAATCCCCTAAAAATCCCAAAAAGGATACCCCAAGAAATCCTTTAAAAATCCCAAAAAAAACCCTAAAAATCCCCAAAAAATCCACAAAAATCCTTAAAAAATTCCCCCAAAATCCCTCAAAAATCCCCCCAAAATCCCCAAAAACCCCCAAATAAATCCCCCAAAATTCCTTTAAAAATCCCAAAAAACCCCTTAAAAAATTTCCCAAAAACGCCCAAAAAATCCCCCCAAAATCCCCCCAAAACCCCCAAAAAACCCTTTTAAAATCCCAAAAAATCCCCCAAAAAATCCTTAAAAAATCCCCGAAAATCCCCAAAACCCCCCAATAAATCCCCAAAAATCCCCCCAAAAATCCTTAAAAAATCCCAAAAAACCCCTTAAAAAATCCCCCAAATATCCCAAAAAATCCTTAAAAAAATCCCCCAAAAATCCCCAAAAACCCCCCAGAAAATCCCCAAAAAATCCTCAAAAAACCCCTTAAAATCCAAAAAAAAACCCCCAAAAAATCCCCAAAAAACCCCAAAAAATCCCCAAAAACCCTTAAAAATCCCCCCCAAAAAACCCAAAAAACCCCTAAAAAAATTCATTTTTTCTTTAAACTTCTGGAACATTCTCTCCCCCCAGAAAGCCAAGAAGAAGCCGCTGGAGGTGATCCCGGCCGCAGATCTGGGGGTCCCGGCCGGGCCCCCCCGGCTGAAGGTGCTGCAGGTGCAGGAGCCGCCCCCCAGGGCCGGGGGGGAGAAGGTGGAGAGCGTGGAGAGCCTGCTGGGGAAACTGAGGCACGCCGGCCGCATCTGAGCCCAGTATAAACCAGTATAAACCAGTATAAACCAGTATAAACCAGTAACACCCCAGTATAACCTAGTGTCATCCCTGTTCATCCCAGTGCTGTGGAGAGCCTGCTGGGGAAACTGAGGCACGCCGGGAGAATCTGAGCCCAGTTATAACCCAGTATAAACCAGTATAACCCACTTCATCCCTGTGTCATCCCTGTTCCGTATGGGGACAGAGCGTGGAGAGCCTGCTGGGGATACTGAGGCACGCGGGGAGAATCTGAGCCCAGTTCATCCCAGTATAAACCAGTATAGCCCAGTATAAACCAGTATAACCCACATCATCCCTGTGCCATCCCTGTGCTGTATGGGGACAGAGTGTGGAGAGCCTGCTGGGGAAACTGAGGCACGCTGGACGAATCTGACACACCAGTTCATCCCAGTATAAACCAGTACATCCCCAGTATAACCCTGCATCGTCCCTGTGTCATCCCTGTGCCATCCCAGTTCATCCCAGTGCTGTGGAGAGCCCCCTGCTGGGGAAACTGAGGCACGCGGGGAGAATCTGAGCCCAGTATAAACCAGTATAAACCAGTATAACCCACATCATCCCTGTGTCATCCCTGTGCTGTATGGGGACAGAGCGTGGAGAGCCTGCTGGGGAAACTGAGGCACGCCGGCCGCATCTGAGCCTCCCAGTTCATCCCAGTATAAACCTGTTCATCCCAGTATAAAACCAGTAACACCCCCCAGTATAACCCACTTCATCCCTGTGCTGTCCTTCTGCCGTCCCCAGTTCATCCCAGTGCTGTGGAGAGCCTGCTGGGGACAACTGAGGCACGCTGGACGAATCTGACACACCAGTTCATCCCAGTATAAACCAGTATAGCCCCTTGTGTCACCCTTGTGCCGTCCCAGTTCATCCCAGTTCATCCCAGTGCTGTACGAGGGGACAGAGTGTAGGAGAGCCTGCTGGGGAAACTGAGGGCACGCTGGGCGAATCTGAGCTCCCAGTTCATCCCAGTATAAACCAGTTCATCCCAGTAACACCCCAGTGCTGTCCTTGTGCCATCCCAGTTCTGTATGGGGACAGAGCGGTGGAGAGCCCTGCTGGGGAAACTGAGGCACCGCCGGCCCGCATCTGAGCCCAGTATAAACCAGTATAAACCATAACACCCTAGTATAGCCCAGTTCATCCCTGTGTCACCCCGGTTCAATCCCAGTTCATCCCAGTTCGTCCACAGTGCTGTATGGGGAACAGAGCCGTGGACAGCCATGCTGGGGGAAACTGAGGCAACGCCGGCAGGATCTGAGCCCCAGTTCATCCCAGTATAAACCAGTATAGCCCCACGTAAACACCCAGTGCTGTCCCTGTGCCATCCCAAGAATAACCCAGTTCATCCCTGTGCTGTCCTTGTGCCGTCCCAGTTCATCCCAGTGCTGTGGAGAGCCTGCTGGGGAAACTGAGGCACGCCGGGAGAATCTGAGCCCCAGTAATAAACCAGTATAAACCAGTATAAACCAGTTCATCCCAGTATAAACCAGTAACATCCCAGTATAACCCTGTATCGTCCCAGTGTCCTCCCTGTGCTGCCCCAGTACTGTATGGGGACAGAGCGTGGAGAGCCTGCTGGGGAAACTGAGGCACGCCGGGAGGATCTGAGCCCAGTATAAACCAGTTCATCCAGTATAACCCAGTAAACACCCCAGTGCTGTCCTTGTGCCATCCCAGTTCATCCAGTGCTGTGGAGAGCCTGCATGGGGAAACTGAGGCAACGCCGGAACGAATCTGAGCCCCCAGTATAAACCAGTATATCCCAGTATAAACCCAGTTCATCCCAGTATAGCCCAGTGCTGTCCTTGTGCTGTCCCTGTGCAGTCACGGTTCATCCCAGTTCATCCCAGTGCTGTGGAGAGCCTGCTGGGAAACTGAGGCACGCCGGACGCATCTGAGGCCCAGTATAAAACCAGTTCATCCCAGTTCATCCCAGTATAACCCAGTATAACCCTGTGTCATCCCTGTTCCATATGGGGACAGAGCGTGGAGAGCCTGCTGGGGAAACTGAGGGCACGCCGGCATGGATCTGACACACCAGTTCATCCCAGTTCATCCCAGTATAAACCAGTATAGCCCTGTGTCATCCCAGTGTGCTGTCCTTGTGCTGTCCCCAGTTCATCCCAGTTCATCCCAGTTCCTTCCAGTTCGTCCCAATTGCTGTGGAGAGCCTGCTGGGGAAACTGAGGCACGCCGGCAGGATCTGAGCCCAGTATATACCCAGTATACGAACCAGTTCATCCCAGTATAAACCAGTAACACCCCAGTATAACCCAGTTCATCCCCAGTGTCATCCCAGTGTCATCCCGGTTCATCCCAGTGCTGTACGGGGGACAGAGCGTAGGAGAGCCTGCTGGGGAAACTGAGGCACGCCGGCAGAATCTGACACACCAGTATAAACCAGTTCATCCCAGTAACACCCCAGTGCCGTTCCCAGTCCCTCCCAGTTCATCCCAGTTGGTCCCAGTGCTCTCCCAGTTCATCCCAGTTCACCTCAAGTGCCTTCCCAGTTCAGATGAGTCCGTCCCAGTTCATCCCAGTTCATCCCAGTTCACCTCAAGTGCCTTCCCAGTTCATCCCAGTTCGTCCCAGTATAAACCCAGTTCATCCAGATCAGATGAGTTCGTCCCAGTGCTCTCCCAGTTCATCCCAGTTCACCTGAAGTGCCTTCCCAGTTCAGATGAGTCCGTCCCAGTTCGTCCCAGTTCGTCCCAGTCCCCTCCCAGTTCATCCCAGTCCCTCCCAGTCTGGCCCAGTTCCCCCCAGTGCCTTCCCCCCTTCGACACCCCAATAAAGGCGTGGCCAGTCCATGACGTCATCGCCGTTCTGTTGGGGGCGTGGCTTCAAGGGGCGGGGGCGGGGCCAAACCACCCGGCCCAGTTTTACTGGTTTTTACTGGTTTTTACTGGTTTTGGGGTGGGGTTTTTGCTGCGGGTGCGTCCCAGTAGAAACCAGTTTGGCACTGGAGGGGTCCCAGTGCGTCCCAGTTTGTCCCAGTATAACCCGAGTTTGTCCCAGTTCAGGCCTCTGGCGGGTCCCAGTGCTCCCCAGTATAACCCGCTTTGTCCCAGTTCAGCTCCAGTTTGTCCCAGTATAACCCAGAGGGTCCCAGTCCGGCCCCAGGAGATTCCCAGTAAGGATCCGGCAGCTCCCAGTTTGTCCCAGTTTGGTCCCAGTTTGTCCCAGTTCGTCCAGTTTGTCCCCGGCGCCTCCGCGTTGCCCAGCAACGCATCGCCCCGCCCCCCCTCGCTGTCAATCAACCGCGTCGTCCAATCAGAGCGAGACTCACCGCGCCGTCCGCATGGGCGGGCCTTCACCTGACAGACAGCGCCCTGAACCAATGGGAGGGCGCGGCGGGGCGGGCGCTGGGGCAGCGCCGACCAAATCAGACGCCGCGGAAGCCCTGCAGGAGCGGAGCGGGCGGCCTGCGGCCCCTCAGAGCCGGGGCGGCGGCGGCGGCGAAGATGGCGGCGGCGGACGGCGACGATTCGCTTTACCCCATCGCGGTGCTCATCGACGAGCTCCGCAACGAGGACGTGCAGGTACTGCTACCGGGGCCTCGCCGCGATACCCCCGGGGCCTTTCCGGGGTTTCGGGGCCCCTTCCGTGGCCACCGGGGCCCGGCCGCCATCGCCCGCTGCTCCGAGGCCCCGCTGCTGAGGGCTGCCATGAGACGGCCGCGCTGATTGGTTGAGGCGGCCCGGTCCCCTCAGGCGCGGGCGAATGGGCGGTGGCGTTACATGTGTGGGGCGGTTGGAGGGGTTGCGGTGAAAGGCGCGTTCCGATTGGCTGGAGGGGCGGTTTGGGTTTGTAAGGGGCGTTCTGATTGGTCCGCAGCGAGCTGAGGGGGTGGGGGGGGGGATCTGCCCCGCGCGCCGCAGCGCCCCCTAGCGGCGGGGCAGCGCGGCTCCCTCCTCGCCGCAGCCAATGGCAGCGCGAGGCCGCGGCAGCGCCGCTCTCCATTGGCTGCCGCCTGCATGGGCGGGGCTTAGCCGAGCCAATCGGAGGCCTCCTCTCTGCCGCGGCGCCGCTGCAGAGCCGTGAGACGCCGCTCCTGATTGGCCGCAGCGCGTTGTGGGCGGGGTTTCCTCATGAGGGGGGCCGATTCCCGCCCTTTTTTAACCCCCAAATTTTCCCGAATTTTCCTGATTTCTCCCCATTTTCCCTTTCCCAGCTGCGCCTCAACAGCATCAAGAAGCTCTCAACCATCGCGCTGGCGCTGGGCGTGGAGCGAACCCGCAGCGAGCTCCTCCCTTTCCTCACCGGTACCGAAATTTCAGGGGAAGGCCCCGAAATCTGAGGGGAAACCCCCAAAACTTGAGGGGAAATTCCCAAATTTTGAGGGGAAACCTCCAAAATCTGAGGGGGAGGAGTCCCCAAAATCCACGTGGGGGTGGGGAGGCGGCGAAATTCCCCTGGAAAGGCCGAAAATGGGGTTGTGGGCGGGGCTTGTGGGTGATTGGCAGGTGTCAGGGGGCCAGGTGAGTGGCAGGTGTGTCACCTGTGCGGTCCCACAGACACCATCTACGATGAGGACGAGGTGCTGCTGGCCCTGGCGGAGCAGCTGGGCACCTTCACCGCCCTCGTGGGGGGACCCGAGTTCGTGCACTGCCTGCTGGTAGGAGAAATTTACCTGGGGTGGGGTAAAAACTCACCTGGGGGGGTAAAAACTCACCTGGGGGGGGTAAAAACACACCTGGGTGGGGTAAAAATACACCTGGGGGGGTAAAAGCTCACCTGGGGGGGTAAAAACACACCTGGGGGTGGGTAAAAAACACACCTGGGGGAGGACAAAACTTACCTGGGGTGGGGTAAAAACTCACCTGGGGGGGGGTTAAAACTCACCTGGGGTGAGGTAAAAACTCACCTGGGGGGGTAAAAAATACACCTGGGGGGGTAAAAAATACACCTGGGGGGGTAAAAACTCACCTGGGGGGTTAAAAACTCACCTGGGGGGGTAAAAACTCACCTGGGGTGGGGTAAAAGCTCACCTGGGGGGGTAAAAACTCACCTGGGTGGGGTAAAAACTCACCTGGGGGGGTAAAAACACACCTGGGGGGGGTTAAAAACTCACCTGGGGGGGGTAAAAACTCACCTGGGAGGGGTAAAAACACACCTGGGAAACCTAAAATTCATCTGGGGGGGATAAAAAACACACCTGGGGGGGACAAAACTCACCTGGGGGCTGTAAAAACACACCTGGAGAACCTAAAAAATACACCTGGGGAACACCTGGGGGGCTAAAAATGTACTTGGGGGGTAAAAAACTCACCTGGGGGGGGAAAAAAAGTCACCTGGGGGGTTAAAAATACACCTGGGGAACCCCAGAACACACCTGGGGAACCTAAAATTTATCGGGGGGGGGGATAAAAAACTCACCTGGGGGGGTAAAAACACACCTGGGGAACATCTGGAGGGGACAAAACCTCACCTGGGTGGGACAGAAATTCACCTGGGGGGGACAGAAATTCACCTGTGGGGCACAAAATGCACCTGGGGAGGGAAAAGCGCACCTGGGGAGCCCCAAAATGGCGCCCGGGGAGCCCAAAAATGCACCTGGAGAACATCAAAGCGCGGCCAGGTGGGGCGAACACGCACCTGGGGGCGGCGAACGCCCGGCCTGTGTCCGTCTGTCTGTCTTGTGTCCGTCTGTGACCATCCTGTGTCCGTCTGTCCATGCTGTGTTCCTCTGTCCGTCCTGTGTCCGTCTGTCTGTCTTGTGTCCGTCTGTGACCATCCTGTGTCCGTCTGTCCGTCCTGTGTCCGTCTGTGACCCTCCTGTGTCCGTCTGTCCGTCCTGTGTCCGTCTGTGACCATCCTGTGTCCATCTGTCCATGCCGTGTTGCTCTGTCCACCCCGTGTCCGTCTGTCCGTCCTGTGTCCATCTGTCCATCCTGTGTCCATCTGATGGCCTCATGTCCATCTGTCCATCCTGTGTCCGTCTGTCCGTCCTGTGTCCACCTGTCCATCTTGTGTCCATCTATTCCCTGTGTCCCCCTGTCCACCCTGTGTCCACCTGTCCATCCCGTGTCCATCTGTCCATCCTGTGTCCATCTGACCACCCTGTGTCCATCTGTTCCCTGTGTCCACCTGTCCACCTTGTCCATCCCATGTCCTTCTGTCCATCCTGTGTCCATCTGTCCATCCCATGTTCTTCTGTCCATCCTGTGTCCATCTGTCCCCCCTGTGTCCATCTGTCCATCCTGTGTTCGTCTGTCCATCCTGTGTCCATCTAATGGCCTCATGTCCATCTGTCCATCCTGTGTCCGTCTGTCCGTCCTGTGTCCATCTGTCTATCCTGTGTCCATCTGTCCACTCTGTGTCCATCTGATGGCCTCATGTCCATCTGTCCACCCTGTGTCCATCTATCCACCCCGTGTCCATCTGATGGCCCCATGTCCATCTGTCCGTGCTATGTTCTTCTGTCCACACTCTGTCCAACTGTCCATCCTGTGTCTGTCTGTCCAGCCTGTGTCCATCTATTCCCTGTGTCCACCTGTCCACCTTGTCCATCCCATGTCCTTCTGTCCATCCTATATCCGTCTGTCCACCCTGTGTCCACTTGTCCATCCCATGTTCCTTTGTCCCTCCCACATCCATCTCTCCATCCAATGTCCACCTGTCCATCCTGTGTCCATCTGATGGCCCCATGCCCACCTGACCATCCCATGTTCCTCTGTCCATCCCATGTTCCTCTGACCACCCTGTGTCCACCTGCCTGTCCCATGTCCCTCTGTCCATCCCACGTCCATCTGACCACCCAGTGTCCATCCCACGTCCATCTGTCCACTCAGCATCCTCTCGCTGTCTGTGTGTCCGCAGCCGCCGCTGGAGAGCCTGGCCACGGTGGAGGAGACGGTGGTGCGGGACAAGGCGGTGGAGTCGCTGCGGGCCGTGTCCCACGAGCACTCTCCACCCGACCTCGAGGGACACTTTGTGCCGCTGGTGAAGCGCCTGGCGGGCGGCGACTGGTTCACGTCGCGCACCTCGGCCTGCGGCCTCTTCAGCGTCTGCTACCCGCGCGTCTCCAGCCCCGTCAAGGCCGAGCTGCGCCAGTGAGTGACCGCCGGGGTGACCAGTCCGTCCTTGGGGTGACCATGGGGTCATTGGGGTGACCATGGGGTCATTGGGGTGACCAATCCGTCCTTGGGGCGACCACAGGGTCATTGAGGTGACCACGGCGTTATTGAGGTGACCATGGGGTCAGTGAGGTGACCATGGGGTCATTGGGGTGACCAATCCATCCTTGGGGTCCTTGGGGTGACCACAGGGTCATTGGGGTGACCACGGGGTTATTGAGGTGACCATGGGGTTATTGGGGTGACCAATCCATCCTTGGGGTCCTTGGGGTGACCAGTCCATCCTTGGGGTGGCCGCGGAGTCCTTGGGGTGGCCGCGGGGTCATTGGGGTGGCCACGGTGTTATTGAGGTGACCATGGGGTTATTGGGGTGACCAATCCATCCTTGGGGTGACCAATCCATCCTTGGGGTCATTGGGGTGACCATGGGGTCAGTGAGGTGGGTGTGGGGTCAGTGAGGTGGCCAATCCATCCTTGGGGTCATTGGGGTGACCACGGGGTCAGTGAGGTGACCACAGGGTCATTGAGGTGACCACAGGGTCCTTGGGGTGACCACGGCGTTATTGAAGTGACCACAGGGTGAGTGAGGTGACCATTGGGGTGACCAATCCATCCCTGGGGTCATTGGGGTGACCAGTCTGTCCTTGGGGTGACCACGGGGTCATTGGGGTGGCCAATCCATCCTTGGGGTGACCAGTCCATCCTTGGGGTCATTGAGGTGACCACGGGGTCATTGGGATGGGTGTGAGGTCATTGAGGTGACCACAGGGTCGTTGAGGTGACCACGGGGTCCTTGGGGTGACCACGGGGTCCTTGGGGTGACCACGGGGTCATTGGAATGGGTGTGGGGTCATTGGGGTGACCACGGGGTCATTGGGGTGGCTGCAGGGTCCTTGGGGTGACCAGTCCATCCTTGGGGTGACCAGTCCGTCCTTGGGGTGACCACGGGGTCCTTGGGGTGATCATGGGGTCCTTGGGGTGACCACAGGGTCATTGGGGTGATCACAGGGTCATTGGGGTGGCCACGGGGTCCTTGGGGTGACCATGGGGTCAGTGAGGTGGGTGTGGGGTCAGTGAGGTGACCAAAGGGTCCTTGGGGTGACCAAAGGGTCCTTGGGGTGACCAATCCATCCTTGGGGTGACCAGTCCATCCTTGAGGTGACCATGGGGTTCAGTGAGGTGACCAATCCATCCTTGGGGTGACCACAGGGTCCTTGGGGTGACCAATCCATCCTTGGCGTCCTTGGGGTGACCACAGGGTCATTGAGGTGACCACAGGGTCATTGAGGTGACCACGGGGTCATTGAGGTGACCACGAGGTCCTTGGGGTGACCAATCCGTCCTTGGGGTCATTGGGGTGACCAATCCATTCTTGGGGTCAATGGGATGACTGTGGGGTCATTGAGGTGACCACAGGGTCATTGGGGTGACCATTGGGGTGACCAATCCATCCTTGGGGTCATTGAGGTGACCACGGCGTTATTGAGGTGACCATGGGGTCAGTGAGGTGACCAATCCATCCTTGGGGTCATTGGGGTGACCAATCCGTCCTTAGGGTCATTGGGGTGACCAATCCATTCTTGGGGTCAATGGGATGGGTGTGGGGTCGTTGAGGTGACCACGGGGTCAGTGAGGTGACCATTGGGGTGACCACAGGGTGAGTGAGGTGACCATTGGGGTGACCAATCCATCCCTGGGGTCATTGGGGTGACCATGGGGTCATTGGAATGGGTGTGGGGTCATTGAGGTGACCACGAGGTCCTTGGGGTGACCAGTCCATCCTTGGGGTGACCAATCCATCCTTGGGGTCATTGGGGTGACCATGGGGTCATTGGGGTGACCAATCCATGCTTGGGGTGACCACAGGGTCATTGAGGTGACCACAGGGTCCTTGGGGTGACCAATCCATCCTTGGAGTGACCATGGGGTCATTGAGGTGACCACGGGGTCCTTGGGGTGACCAATCCATCCTTGGGGTCCTTGGGGTGGCCACGGGGTCATTGGGATGGGTGTGAGGTCATTGAGGTGACCACAGGGTCCTTAGGGTGGACAGTCCGTCCTTGAGGTGACCACGGGGTCCTTGAGGTGACCACGGGGTTCAGTGAGGTGACCAATCCATCCTTGGGGTGACCGTGGGGTCATTGAGGTGACCATGGGGTCATTGGGGTGACCATGGGGTCAGTGGGGTGACCAGTCCATCCTTGGGGTCATTGGTTTGACCACAGGGTCCTTGGGGTGACCAGTCCGTCCTTGGGGTGACCATGGGGTCATTGGGGTGACCACGGGGTTATTGAGGTGACCAGTCCATTCTTGGGGTGACCAATCCATCCTTGGGGTCCTTGGGGTGACCATGGGGTCATTGGGGTGACCACGGGGTTATTGAGGTGACCACGGGGTCATTGGGATGGGTGTGAGGTCATTGAGGTGACCACAGGGTCCTTGGGGTGACCACGGGGTCCTTGGGGTGACCAGTCCATCCTTGGGGTCCTTGGGGTGACCATGGGGTCGTTGGGGTGATCACAGGGTCCTTGGGGTGACCATGGGGTCATTGAGGTGGCCACGGGGTCCTTGGGGTGACCATGGGGTCCTTGGGGTGACCAGTCCATCCTTGGGGTCATTGGGGTGACCATGGGGTCCTTGGGGTGGCCACGGGGTCCTTGGGGTGACCATGGGGTCATTGAGGTGGCCGCGGGGTCCTTGGGGTGACCAATCCATCCTTGGGGTGACCATGGGGTCCTTGGGGTGACCAATCCATCCTTGGGGTCATTGGGGTGACCACAGGGGGTCACCAACCCATGCCAGGTGCCCCCCAGGTGAGCCAGGTGTGCCCACAGCTACTGCAGGTGGGACAGCACACCCTTAGATGACCCTTAGGTGTATCTGGGCAGTAGCCAGGTGTGCCCCAGGTGTGCCCAGGTGACCCAGGTGTGCCCGCAGGTACTTCTGGATGCCCATAGGTGACCCTTAGGTGTACTTGGGCCGTACCCAGGTGTACCCAGGTGTGCCCAGGTAACCCAGGTGTGCCCACAGGTACTTCCAGATGCCCATAGGTGACCCTTAGGTGTACCTGGGCCATACTCAGGTGTCCCCCAGGTGTGCCCAGGTGTGCCCAGGTGTACCCAGGTGTGCCCAGGTGTACCCAGGTGTACCCACAGGTACTTCTGGATGCCCATAGGTGACCCTTAGGTGTACCTGGGCCATACTCAGGTGTACCCAGGTGTGCTCAGGTGCCCCGCAGGTGTGCCCAGGTGTGCCCACAGGTACTTCCAGATGCCCACAGATGACCCTTAGGTGTATCTGGGCCATACCCACCTGTACTTAGGTGTCCCCCAGGTGTGCCCAGGTGTACCCAGGTGTGCCCAGGTGACGCAGGTGTGCCCGCAGGTACTTCAGGTGGGACAGCACACCCTTAGATGACCCTTAGGTGTATCTGGGCCGTACCCAGGTGTGCCCCAGGTGTACCCAGGTGTGCCCAGGTGCCCCCCAGGTGTGCCCAGGTGTGCCCAGGTGCCCCCCAGGTGTGCCCGCAGGTACTTCTAGATGCCCATAGGTGACCCTTAGGTGTACCCAGGTGACCCCTAGATGACTCCTAGCTGTACTCAGTTGTGCCCAGGTGTACCCAGGTGTACCCAGGTGCCCCCCAGGTGTACCCAGGTGCCCCCCAGGTGTGCCCATGTGTGCCCAGGTGCCCCCCAGGTGTGCCCGCAGGTACTTCCAGATGCCCATAGGTGACCCTTAGGTGTGCCCAGGTGACCCAGGTGTGCCCGCAGGTACTTCCGGAACCTGTGCTCGGACGACACGCCCATGGTGCCCATAGGCATAGACCCTTAGGTGACCCTTAGGTGTGCCCAGGTGCCCCCCAGCTGTGCCCACAGGTACTTCCAGATGCCCATAGGTGATCCTTAGGTGTACCTGGGCCATACCCAGGTGTGCCCAGGTGCCCCCCAGGTGTGCCCAGGTGTACCCAGGTGTGCCCACAGGTACTTCCAGATGCCCATAGGTGACCCTTAGGTGTACCCAGGTGACCCCTAGATGACTCCTAGCTGTACCCAGGTGTACCCAGGTGTGCCCAGGTGTACCCAGGTGTGCCCACAGGTACTTCCAGATGCCCATAGGTGACCCTTAGGTGTACCCAGGTGACCCCTAGATGACTCCTAACTGTACTCAGGTGTGCCCAGGTGCCCCCCAGGTGTACCCAGGTGTGCCCAGGTGACCCAGGTGTGCCCGCAGGTACTTCCGGAACCTGTGCTCGGACGACACGCCCATGGTGCCCATAGGCATAGACCCTTAGGTGACCCCCAGGTGTGCCCAGGTGCCCCCCAGGTGTGCCCAGGTAACCCAGGTGTGCCCCAGGTGTGCCCAGGTGACCCAGGTGTGCCTGCAGGTATTTCTAGATGCCCGTAGGTGACCCTTAGGTGTATCTGGGCCATACCCACCTGTACTCAGGTGTCCCCCACAAGTACTCACGTGCCCCTCAGGTGTGCCCAGGTAACCCAGGTGTGCCCAGGTGTACCCAGGTGTGCCTGCAGGTACTTCTAGATGCCCATAGGTGACCCTTAGGTGTACCTGGGCCATACCCACCTGTACTCAGGTGCCCCCCAGGTGTGCCCAGGTGCCCCCCAGGTGTGCCCAGGTGACCCAGGTGTGCCCACAGCTACTGCAGGTGGGACAAGACACCCTTAGATGACCCTTAGGTGTATCTGGGTCATACCCAGGTGTGCCCAGGTGTGCCCAGGTGCCACCCAGGTGTGCCCAGGTGACCCCCAGGTGTGCCCAGGTGACCCAGGTGTGCCCGCAGGTACTTCAGGTAGGACAAGACACCATTAGATGACCCTTAGGTGTATCTGGGCCATACCCAGGTGTAACCAGGTGTGCCCAGGTGCCCCCCAGGTGTACCCAGGTGCCCCCCAGGTGTGCCCAGGTGACCCAGGTGTGCCCGCAGGTACTTCCGGAACCTGTGCTCGGACGACACGCCCATGGTGCCCATAGGCACAGACCCTTAGGTGTATCTGGGCCATACCCAGCTGTACCCAGGTGTGCCCAGGTGCCCCCCAGGTGTAACCAGGTGTACCCAGGTGTACCCAGGTGTACCCAGGTGTGCCCACAGGTACTTCCAGATGCCCATAGGTGACCCTTAGGTGTGCCTGGGCCATACCCAGGTGTACCCAGGTGTACCCAGGTGTACCCAGGTGTACCCACAGGTACTTCCAGATGCCCATAGGTGACCCTTAGGTGTACCTGGGCCATACTCAGGTGTGCCCAGGTGTACCCAGATGCCCCCCAGGTGCCCCCTAGGTGTGCCCAGGTGTACCCAGGTGTGCCCAGGTGTGCCCAGGTGACCCAGGTGTGCCCGCAGGTACTTCCGGAACCTGTGCTCGGACGACACGCCCATGGTGCGGCGCGCGGCCGCCTCCAAGCTGGGCGAGTTCGCCAAGGTGCTGGAGCTGGAGCACGTCAAGAGCGAGATCATCCCCATGTTCTCCAACCTGGCCTCCGACGAGCAGGTACGGCGCGCCGGGCACACCTGGGGGCACCTGGGGGCACCTGGGCACACCTGGGCACACCTGGGAGGGGTTTGGGTGCACCTGGGTGGGGTTTGGGCACACCTGGGTGGGGTTTGGGCGCACCTGGGCACACCTGGGTACACCTGGGTGGGGTTTGGGCACATCTGGGAGGGGTTTGGGCACACCTGGGGGGCACCTGGACACACCTGGGCACACCTGGGCACACCTGGGAGGGGTTTGGGTGCACCTGGGAGGGGTTTGGGCACACCTGGGCACACCTAGGCACACCTGGGAGGGGTTTGGGTGCACCTGGGAGGGGTTTGGGCACACCTGGGCACACCTGGGGGGGGTTTGGACACACCTGAGTGGGGTTTGGGCACACCTGGGAGGGGTTTGGGCACACCTGGGCACACCTGGGTACACCTGGGCACACCTGGGGGGCACCTGGGGGGCACCTGAGCACACCTGGGAGGGGTTTGGGCACACCTGGGAGGCACCTGGGTGGGGTTTGGGCACACCTGGGCACACCTGGGCACACCTGGGTACACCTGGGCACACCTGGGAACACCTGGGAGGGGTTTGGGCACACCTGGGCACACCTGGGGGTTCCCTGTGCCCACCTGTGCCCACCTGGGCAGGACTCAGTGCGGCTGCTGGCATTGGGGGTTTATCTCAGGGTTACCTGGGGGATATTTGGGGCACACCTGGGCACACCTGGGTGGGGTTTGGGCACACCTGGGCACATCTGGGTGGGGTTTGGGCACACATGGGTGGGGTTTGGGCACACCTGGGCATTACCTGAGGGTTACCTGTGCCCACCTGTGCCCACCTGGGCAGGACTTGGTGCGGCTGCTGGCATTGGGGGTTTATCTCAGGGTTACCTGGGGGATATTTGGGGCACACCTGGGTGGGGTTTGGGCACACCTGTGCCCACCTGTGCCCACCTGTGCCCCCTCAGGACTCGGTGCGGCTGCTGGCGGTGGAGGCATTGGGGGTTTATCTCAGGGTTACCTGTGGCTCATTTGGGGCTCACCTGGGCACACCTGGGCACACCTGGGAGGGGTTTGGGCACACCTGAGTGGGGTTTGGGGCACACCTGAGGGTTCCCTGTGCCCACCTGTGCCCACCTGTGCCCACCTCAGGACTCGGTGCGGCTGCTGGCGGTGGAGGCATTGGGGGTTTATCTCAGGGTTACCTGGGGGATATTTGGGGCACACCTGGGAGGGGTTTGGGCACACCTGGGTGGGGTTTGGGCACACCTGGGTACATCTGGGCACACCTGGGGGCACCTGGGCACAACTGGGAGGGGTTTGGGCACACCTGGGTGAGGTTTGGGCACACCTGGGAGGGGTTTGGGCACACCTGAGTGGGGTTTGTGCACACCTGGGTGGGGTTTGGGCACACCTGAGTGGGGTTTGTGCACACCTGGGTGGGGTTTGGGCACACCTGAGGGTTACCTGTGCCCACCTGTACCCACCTGGGCAGGACTCGGTGCAGTTGCTGGCATTGGGGGTTTATCTCAGGGTTATCTCAGGGTTACCTGGGGGATATTTGGGGCACACCTGGGCACACCTGGGTGAGGTTTGGGCACACCTGGGTGGGGTTTGGGCACACCTGGGCACACCTGGGTGAGGTTTGGGCACACCTGGGAGCGGTTTGGGCACACTTGAGTGGGGTTTGGGCACATCTGGGTACACCTGGGTGGGGTCTGGGCACACCTGGGGGGCACCTGGGTGGCGCTTGGGCACATCTGGGCACACCTGGGTGGGGTTTGGGAACACCTGGGCACACCTGGGAGGGGTTTGGATGCACCTGGGGGCACCTGGGCACACCTGGGCACACCTGGGTACACCTGGGCACACCTGGGAGGGGTTTGGGTGCACCTGGGAGGGGTTTGGGCACATCTGGGCACTCCTGGGAGGGGTTTGGGCACACCTGGGCACACCTGGGTACACCTGGGTGGGGTTTGGGCACACCTGGGCACACCTGGGTGGGGTTTGGGTGCACCTGGGAGGGGTTTGGATGCACCTGGAGGGCACTTGGGAGAGGTTTGGGCACATCTGGGCACACCTGTGTGGGGTTTGGGTGCACCTGGGCACACCTGGGTGGGGTTTGGGAACACCTGGGAGGGGTTTGGGAACACCTGGGAGGGGTTTGGGCACACCTGGGTACACCTGGGCACACCTGGGTGGGATTTGGATGCACCTGGGTGGGGTTTGGGCACACCTGGGCACACCTGGGTGGGGTTTGGGCACACCTGGGCACACCTGGGCACACCTGGGAGGGGTTTGGGCACACCTGGGTGGGGTTTGGGAACACCTGGGTACACCTGGGCACACCTGGGGGGCACCTGGGCACACCTGGGCACATCTGGGAGGGGTTTGGGCACACCTGGGTGGGGTTTGGGCACACCTGGGGGCACCTGGGGGGCACCTGGGCACACCTGGGCACAACTGGGAGGGGTTTGGGCACACCTGAGTGGGGTTTGGGTACACCTGGGTGGGGCTTGGGCACACCTGGGCGCACCTGGGGGCACCTGGGCACACCTGGGGGCACCTGGGCACACCTTGGGGCACCTGGGCACACCTGGGGGGGGTTTGGGCACACCTGGGTGAGGTTTGGGCACACCTGGGTGGGGTTTTGGCACACCTGGGTAGGGTTTGGGCACACCTGGGCACACCTGGGTATACCTGGGGGTTACCTGAGGGTTACCTGTGCCCACCTGTGCCCTGGGCAGGACTTGGTGCGGCTGCTGGCGGTGGAGGTATTGGGGGTTTATCTGAGGGTTACCTGGGGGACATTTGGGGTTTACCTGTGCCCACCTGTGCCCACCTGTGCCCACCTGTGCCATGGCAGGACTCGGTGCGGCTGCTGGCGGTGGAGGCATTGGGGGTTTATCTCAGGGTTACCTGGGGGATATTTGGGGCACACCTGGGCACACCTGGGCACACCTGGGGGTTACCTGTGCCCACCTGTGCCCTGGCAGGACTCGGTGCGGCTGCTGGCGGTGGAGGCGTGCGTGAGCATCGCGCAGCTGCTGCCGCAGGAGGAGCTCGAGGGGCTGGTGATGCCCACGCTGCGCCAGGCGGCCGAGGACAAATCGTGGCGCGTGCGCTACATGGTGGCCGACAAGTTCACCGAGGTGAGGGCACCTGAGGGCACACCTGGGGGCACCTGGGGGTACCTGGGGGCATCTGGGGGTACCTGGGGGTACCTGGGGGGTACCTGGGGGCACCTGGGGGTACCTGGGGGGCACCTGGGGGCAGCTGGGGCACACCTGGGACACACTTGGGGAAACACCTGGGCACACCTGGGGGCACCTGGGGGCACACCTGGGGGGCACCTGGGCACACCTGGGACACACCTGCACATAGTGGGGCACACCTGGGACACACCTGGGGACACGCTTGGGGCACACCTGGGCACACCTGGGTGGGGTTTGGGCACACCTGGATGCACGTGGGCACACCTGGGCACACCTGGGTGGGGTTTGGGCACACCTGGGCACACCCGGGCACACCTGGGACACACTTGGGGCACACCTGGGCACACCTGGGCACACCTGTGTGGGGTTTGGGCACACTTGGACACACCTGGATGCACGTGGGGCACACGTGGACACACCTGGGATACACTTGGGGCACACCTGGGTGGGGTTTGGGCACACCTGGGCACACCTGGGGCACACCCGGGCACACCTGACACATAGTGGGGCACACCCGGGCACACCTGGGCACACCTGGGTGGGGTTTGGGCACACCTGGGACACACCTGGGCACACCCGGGCACACCTGGGCACACCTGGGACACACCTGGGCACACCTGGGCACACCCGGGCACACCTGGGTGGGGTTTGGGCACACCTGGGCACACCCGGGCACACCCGGGCACACCTGGGGCACACCTGGGGCACACCTGGGGCACACATGGGGACACACCTGGGCACACCTGGGCACACCTGGGTGGAGTTTGGGCACGCCTGGGCACCCCTGGGACACACCTGGGCACACCTGGCACATAGTGGGGCACACTTGGGTGGGGTTTGGGCACACCTGGGCACACTTGGGCACACCTGGGCACACCTGGTCACACCCCGGGCACACCTGGGCACACCTGGGCACACCTGGGCACACCTGGGGCATACCCGGGCACACCTGTGCCCACCCGGGCACACCTGGCACACCTGTGCCCCCCCCCCGCAGCTGCAAGCGCGCCGTGGGCCCCGAGATCACCAAGACCGACCTGGTGGGCGCCTTCCAGAGCCTGATGAAGGACTGCGAGGCCGAGGTGCGCGCCGCCGCCTCGCACAAGGTCAAAGGTCAGCCCAAAATTACCCCAAAATTGCCCCAAAATCGACCCAAAATTGCCCCAAAATCAGCCCCAAAATCAGCCCAAAGTAGACCCAAAATCGCCCCCAAAATTGCCCCCAAAATCAGCTCAAAATCACCCCAAAATCGCCCCCAAAATTGCCCCAAAGCCACCCCAAAGTAGACCCCAAAATCAGCCCAAAATCGCCCCCAAAATTGCCCCAAAAATCGCCCAAAATTACCCCAGAATCGCTCCAAAACCGCCCCAAAGTACACCCAAAATCACCCCAAAATCACCCCAAAACCACCCCAAAAGTCACCCCAAAATCGCCCCAAAATCACCCTAAAATAGACCGAAAATCACCCCCAAAACTGCCCCGGTGGGCGCCTTCCAGAGCCTGATGAAGGACTGCGAGGCCGAGGTGCGCGCCGCCGCCTCGCACAAGGTCAAAGGTCAGCCCAAAAGTGCCAAAAATGCCCCAAAATTACCCCAAAATTAGCCCAAAAATCAGCCCAAAATTGCCCCAAAATCACCCCAAAATCAGCCCAAAGTAGACCCAAAATTGCCCCAAAAATCGCCCCAAAATTGTCTCAAAATCACCCCCCAAATCACCCCAAAATCGCCCCAAAAATTGCCCCAAAACCACCCCAAAGCAGACCCAAAAATCAGCCCAAAATCGCCCCCAAAATTGCCCCAAAATCGCCCCAAAATTACCCCAGAATCGCTCCGAAACCGCCCCAAAGTAGACCCAAAATCAGCCCAAAATCGCCCCCAAAATCGCCCCAAAATCAGCCCAAAATTACCCCAAAACTGCCCCAAAACCCCCCCAGAATCACCCCAAAATCAGCCCAAAATCAACCCCAAAAGCGCCTCAAAATGGACCCAAAAGCGCCTCAAAATGGACCCAAAATCACCACAAAATTGTCCCAAAATCGCCCTAAAATAGACCGAAAATCGCCCGAAAATCAACCCCAAAATTGCCCTAAAATAGACCGAAAATCGCCCCAAAATCGCCCAAAAAATCAGCCCAAAATCAGCCCAAAATCACCCCCAAAACTGCCCCAAAATCAGCCTAAAATCGCCCCCAAAATTGCCCCCAAACCACCCCAAAATTGCCCCAAAGTAGACCCAAAGTTACCCCAAAACCACCCCAAAATCACCCCCAAAATCGCCCCAAAATCACCCAAAAATCGCCCCAAAATCACCCTAAAATAGACCCAAAATTGCTCCCAAATCGCCCCAAAATCGCCCCAAAACCGCCCCCAAAATTGCCCCAAAACCACCCAAAAGTAGACCCAAAATCGCCCCAAAATCGCCCCAAAACCACCCCAAAAATCAGCCCAAAAACCGCCCAAAATCACCCCCAAAATCACCCCAAAAATCAGCCCAAAAATCGCCCCCAAAATCGCCCCAAAACCCACCCCAAAATCGCCCCAAAACCACCCTAAAATAGACCAAAAATCGCCTCAAAAACCACCCCTAAAATCACCCCCAAAACTGCCCCAATATTGACGCAAAATTGCTCCAAAATCAGCCCAAAAATCACCCCAAGGTCACCCCAAAATCACCCCCCAAAACCACCACAAACTTTGGTGTCCTTCAACCCAACTTTGATCTCCCCAACCCAATTCCAGCGTTTTTTGACCCAATTTCGATGTGCTCTGACCCGATTTTGGTGTCCCCAGCCCAGTTTTGATGTCCCCAAGGCAACTTTTAACCGATTTTGTCGTTTTTCACCCGATTTTGTCATTTTTCCACCCGATTTTGTCGTTTCTCACAACAATTTTGTCGCCCCCAGAGTTCTGCGAGAACCTGTCCCCCCGACTGCCGCGAGGCCGTGATCATGGGCCAGATCCTGCCCTGCATCAAGGTGGGCACACCTGGGGCACCCAAAACACACCTGGGCACACCTGGGGGCACCTGGGGGCACCTGGGGGCACCCAAAACACACCTGGGAACAGCTGGGCACACCTGGGACACACCTGGGATACACCTGGGCATACCTGGGGGCACCTGGGGACAGCTGGGCACACCTGGGCACACCCAAAACACACCTGGGGGCACCTGGGATACACCTGTGCCCACCTGGGCATGGATGAAGACACACCTGGGCATACCTGGGCACACCTGGGATACACCTGGGCACACCTGGGGGCACCCAAAACACACCTGGGGGCACTTGGGGGCACCTGGGGGCACCCAAAACACACCTGGGTACAGCTGGGGGCAGCCAAAACACACCTGGGGGCACCTGGGCACACCTGGGGGCACCTGGGCATACCTGGGACACACCTGGGACATACCTGGGCACACCTGGGCTCACCTGTGCCCACCTGGGCACACCCAAAACACACCTGGGGGCACCCAAAACACACCTGGGATACACCTGGGCATACCTGGGCACACCTGGGGGCACCTGGGCCCACCTGGGCACATCTGGGATATACCTGGGCACACCCAAAACACACGTGGGCACATCTGGGGGCACCTGGAATACACCTGGGCACACCTGGGACACACTTGGGGGCACCTGGGCACACCTGAGATACACCTGGGATACACCTGGGGCATACCTGGGGGCACCTGGGCACACCTGGGGTCACCTGGGCACATCTGGGGGCACCTGGGATACACCTGGGATACACCTGGGGGCACCTGGGGGCACCCAAAACACACCTGGGGGCACCTGGGACACACCTGGGGGCACCTGGGGCACACCTGGGCACATCTGGGGGCACCTGGGGGCAGCTGGGCACACCTGGGAAACACCTGGGATACACCTGGGTATACCTGGGCACACCCAAAACACACCTGGGGGCACCTGGGATACACCTGGGCATACCTGGGGGCACCTGGGCACACCTGGGATACACCTGGGGGCACCTGGGGGCACCTGGGACACACCTGGGCACACCTGGGATACACCTGGGACACACCTGTGCCCACCTGGGGGCACCTGGGCCCACCTGGGCACATCTGGGATAGACCTGGGCACACCCAAAACACACCTGGGGGCACCCAAAACACACGTGGGCACATCTGGGGGCACCTGGAATACACCTGGGGGCACCTGGGACACACCTGTGCCCACCTGGGCATGGATGAAGACACACCTGGGCATACCTGGGCACACCTGGGACACACCTGGGCACACCTGGGATACACCGGGGCATACCTGGGCACAACCAAAATACACCTGGGGGCACCTGGGCACACCTGAGATACACCTGGGATACACCTGGGCATACCTGGGACAGACCTGGGCACACCTGGGGGCACCCAAAACACACCTGGGGGCACCCAAAACACACGTGGGATATACCTGGGCATATCTGGGCACACCTGGGGGCACCTGGGGCACCCAAAACACACCTGGGCACACCTGGGACACACGTGGGCACACCTGGGCACACCTGGGCACACCTGGGACACACCTTGGACACACCTGTGCCCACCTGGGGACAGCTGGGCACACCTGGGGGCACCTGGGAGCACCCAAAACACACCTGGGCACACCTGGGACACCCCTGGGATACACCTGGGCATACCTGGGCACACCTGGGCCCACCTGGGCGCTCACCTGTGCCCACCTGTGCCCACCTGGGCAGGAGCTGGTGTCGGACGCCAACCAGCACGTGAAGTCGGCGCTGGCCTCGGTGATCATGGGGCTGTCCCCAATCCTGGGCAAGGACAACACGGTGGAGCACCTGCTGCCCCTGTTCCTGGCACAGCTCAAGGACGAGGTGAGGCTGGGCACACACCTGGGCACACCTGGGCACACCTGGGCACAGCTGGGAGGGGAAAATTGGGTGAAAATCGGTGAAAATTTGAGGGAAATCGGTGGAAATTGGAGAATTTTGGGACACCTGGGCACACCTGGGCACACACCTGGTGCCCCTGTTCCTGGCACAGCTCAAGGATGAGGTGAGGGCACACCTGGGCACACCTGGGCACACCTGGGAGGGGAAAATTGGGTGAAAATCGGTGAAAATTTGAGGGAAATCAGTGAAAATTGGAGAATTTTGGGACACCTGGGCACACCTGGGCACGCACCTGCTGCCCCTGTTCCTGGCACAGCTCAAGGACGAGGTGAGGCTGGGCACACACCTGGGCACACCTGGGCACACCTGGGCACACCTGGGAGGGGAAAATGGGTGAAAATTGGGTGAAAATTGGTGAAAATTGGAGGAAAAACGGTGAAAATTGGAGAATTTTGGGACACCTGGGCACACCTGGGCACACACCTGCTGCCCCTGTTCCTGGCACAGCTCAAGGACGAGGTGAGGCTGGGCACACACCTGGGCACACCTGGGCACAGCTGGCAGGGGAAAATTGGGTGAAAATTGGGTAAAAATCGGTGAAAATTTGAGGGAAATCGGTGAAAATTGGAGGATTTTGGGACACCTGGGCACACCTGGGCACACACCTGCTGCCCCTGTTCCTGGCACAGCTCAAGGACGAGGTGAGGCTGGGCATACACCTGGGCACACCTGGGCACACCTGGGCACGGGAAATTGGGTGAAAATTGGGTGAAAATCGGTGAAAATTGGGGAATTTTGGGACACGTGGGCACACACGGGGTTCCCAGTGTTGTCACAGCTCCCCCTGGTGGCGACTTTGTGAACTGCAGCTTCTTCCCAGTAACTCCCAGTAACTCCCAGTTCCCTCCCAGTCCCTCCCAGTAACTCCCACTCATTCCCAGTCCATCCCAGTTCCCTCCCAGTAACTCCCAGTCCCTTCCAGTCCTTCCCAGTTCCCTCCCAGTCCATCCCAGTCCCCCCAATGCACTCCCAGTGTTTTCGCAGCTCCCCCTGGTGGCGACGTTCTGAACTGCAGCTTCCTCCCAGTAACTCCCAGTTCATCCCAGTAACTCCCAGTAACTCCCAGTCATTCCCAGTTCCCTCCCAGTAACTCCCACTCATTCCCAGTGACTCCCAGTCCATTCCCCCAATGCACTCCCAGTGTTTTTGCAGCTCCTCCTGGTGGCGACTTTATGAACTGCAGTTATTTCCCAGTCCCTCCCAGTCGCTCCCAGTCCCTCCCAGTCCCTCCCAGTGCCCTCCCAGTCCATCCCAGTCCCTCCCAATCCATCCCAGTTCCCTCCCAGTCCATCCCAGTCCCTCCCAATCCCCCCAATGCACTCCCAGTGTTTTCGCAGCTCCCCCTGGTGGCGCCTTTATGAACTGCAGTTATTTCCCAGTCCCTCCCAGTCGCTCCCAGTCCCTCCCAGTGCCTCCCAGTTCCCTCCCAGTGCCCTCCCAGTAACTCCCAGTGCCTCCCAGTGCCCCGAGGTGCGGCTGAACATCATCTCCAACCTGGACTGCGTCAACGAGGTGATCGGCATCCGGCAGCTCTCGCAGTCGCTGCTCCCGGCCATCGTCGAGCTGGCCGAGGACGCCAAGTGGAGGGTGAGGCTGGCCATCATCGAGTACATGCCGCTGCTGGCCGGCCAGCTGGTGAGACTGGGAGACACTGGGAGGCACTGGGAGAGGGTTGGGAGGCACTGGGAGGTACTGGGAGGCACTGGGATATACTGGGAGAAGACTGGAGCAATGTACGGGGCACTGGAATGGAGTTATGGGCTCGTATGGGGGCACTGGGATGGACTGGGAGGGCACTGGGAGAGGACTGGGATGGACTGGGGTATACTGGGATGGACTGGGAGGGGGTTGGGAGAGGGTTGGGAGGCACTGGGAGGCACTGGGATATACTGGGATATACTGGGAGAAGACTGGAGCAATGTACGGGGCACTGGAGTGGAGTTAGAGGCTTATAAGGGATTGTATGGGGGCACTGGGAGGGGACTGGGATGGACTGGGAGGGACTGGGATGGACTGGGAGGGACTGGGACAGGACTGGGAGGCACTGGGAGGTACTGGGATATACTGGGATATACTGGGAGGGGGTTCTGGTGTGTCCGGCTGGCCATCATCGAGTATATGCCGCTGCTGGCCGGCCAGCTGGTGAGACTGGGAGCCACTGGGAGGCACTGGGATATACTGGGAGAGGGTTGGGAGGGACTGGGATATACTGGGAGGGAGTTAAAGACTCGTATGGGGCACTGTGGTAGAGTTACAGCTTTGTATGGGGGCACTGGGAGGGGACTGGGAGGGGACTGGGAGGGACTGGGAGGGGACTGGGATGGACTGGGAGGGAACTGGGAGGGACTGGGAGGGAACTGGGAGGCACGGGGATATACTGGGAGAGGGTTGGGTGGCACTGGGATAGACTGGGAGGGAGTTACAGACTCGTATGGGGCACTGCGATGGAGTTACAGCTTTCTATGGGGGCACTGGGAGGGGACTGGGATGGACTGGGATATACTGGGATGGACTGGGAGGGGACTGGGAGGGACTGGGAGGCACTGGGAGAGGGTTGGGATGGACTGGGAGGCACTGGGATAGACTGGGAGAAGACTGGAGCAATGTATGGGGCACTGGAGTGGAGTTATGGGCTGGTATGGGGGCACTGGGACGGACTGGGAGGGGACTGGGATGGACTGGGATATACTGGGATGGACTGGGAGGCACTGGGAGGGACTGGGAGGGGGTTGGGAGGGACTGGGATATACTGGGATATACTGGGATATACTGGGAGGGGGTTCTGGTGTGTCCGGCTGGCCATCATCGAGTACATGCCGCTGCTGGCCGGCCAGCTGGTGAGACTGGGACGGACTGGGAGGCACTGGGAGGGACTGGGAGGGGGTTGGGAGGCACTGGGATATACTGGGATATACTGGGAGAAGACTGGAGCAATGTACAGGGCATCGGCGTGGAGTTATGGGCTGGTATGGGATTGTATGGGGGCACTGGGAGGGGACTGGGATGGACTGGGAGAGGACTGGGATATACTGGGATATACTGGGTGAGGGTTTGGAGGGACTGGGGTATACTGGGAGAGGGTTGGGAGGCACTGGGATATACTGGGAGGGAGTTAAAGAGTTGTATGGGGCACTGCAGTGGAGTTACAGCTTTGTATGGGGGCACTGGGATGGACTGGGAGGGGACTGGGATGGACTGGGATGGACTGGGAGGGGACTGGGATGGACTGGGATGGACTGGGAGGGGACTGGGATATACTGGGATGGACTGGGAGGGGGTTGGGAGGGACTGGGATATACTGGGAGAAGACTGGAGCAATGTACGGGGTATTGGAGTGGAGTTATGGGCTCGTATGGGGGCACTGGGATGGACTGGGATGGACTGGGATGGACTGGGAGGCACTGGGAGAGGGTTGGGAGGGACTGGGAGGCACTGGGAGAGGGTTGGGAGGGACTGGGAGGCACTGGGATATACTGGGAGAAGACTGGAGCAATGTACGGGGTACTGCAGTGGAGTTATGGGCTGGTATGGGATTGTACAGGGGCACTGGGAGGGGACTGGGATGGACTGGGAGAGGACTGGGAGGGGACTGGGATAGACTGGGATATACTGGGAGAGGACTGGAGCTGTGTATGGGGGACCGGAATGGAGTTATGGGCTGGTATGTGGGCACTGGGAGGGACTGGGATGGACTGGGAGGGGACTGGGATGGACTGGGATATACTGGGAGGCACTGGGAGGGGGTTGGGAGGCACTGGGATATACTGGGATATACTGGGAGAGGACTGGAGCAATGTACGGGGCACTGGAGTGGAGTTAGAGGCTTGTAAGGGATTGTATGGGGGCACTGGGAGAGGACTGGGATGGACTGGGAGGGGACTGGGATATACTGGGAGAGGGTTGGGAGGCACTGGGAGCCGCTGGGAGCCACTGGGAGGCACTGGGAGGGACTGGGATATACTGGGAGGGACTCGGAAGGAGTTGGAGACTTGTATGGGACACTGCAGTGGAGTTGCAGCTTTGTATGGGGGCACTGGGATGGACTGGGAGGGGACTGGGATATACTGGGAGCCACTGGGATGGACTGGGAGGCACTGGGAGGGACTGGGAGGCACTGGGAGATAACTGGGATGGACTAGGATATACTGGGAGGCACTGGGATGGACTGGGAGAGGACTGGAGCTGTGTATGGGGCATTGGAGTGGAGTTATGGGCTGGTATGGGGGCACTGGGATGGACTGGGATGGACTGGGAGGCACTGGGATGGACTGGGAGGCACTGGGATAGACTGGGATGGACTGGGAGGGGACTGGGATGGACTGGGAGCCACTGGGAGAGGGTTGGGAGGCACTGGGATATACTGGGAGGGGACTGGGATATACTGGGAGAGACTGGGAGAGGGTTGGGACAGACTGGGATGGACTGGGAGGGAACTGGAAGTGATTGGGATGGACTGGGAGCGACTGGGATATACTGGGATGGACTGGGAGGGCACTGGGATGGACTGGGACAGGACTGGGATATACTGGGATATACTGGGAGGGACTGGGAGCAACTGGGATATACTGGGAGGGAATGGGAGGGCTTTGTTCCTACCGGTCCACACTGGTTTGTGTGGCTGTGAACTGGTTTATACTGGTGTGAACTGGTTTATACTGGTCTGTACTGGTTTATACTGGTGTGAACTGGTTTATGCTGGTGTGTACTGGTTTATACTGGTGTGCACTGGTTTATACTGGTGTGTACTGGTTTATACTGGTGTGTACTGGTTTGTATCGGTTTAAATCAGTCTGTAGCGACGTAGCTTGGTTTATGTGGGATCGTACTGGTTTATACTGGTTTATACTGGTTTGTACTGGTGTGTGCTGGTTTGTACTGATCCTTGCTGGTTTATACTGGTTTATACTGGTTTATACTGGTCCTTACTGGTCCTTACTGGTCCTTACTGGTCTCTCCCTCCCCAGGGCGTGGAGTTCTTCGATGAGAAACTGAACTCGCTCTGCATGGCCTGGCTGGTGGATCACGGTACTGGGACAAACTGGGATGAACTGGGAGGGACTGGGAGGGACTGGGAGGGACTGGGATGGACTGGGATGGACTGGGAGGGACTGGGAGGGACTGGGATGGACTGGGATGGACTGGGAGGGACTGGGATAAACTGGGAGGGACTGGGATGGACTGGGAGGGACTGGGAGGGACTGGGATAAACTGGGAGGGGACTGGGAGGGACTGGGATAAACTGGGAGGGACTGGGAGGGACTGGGAGGGAACTGGGAGGGTTACTGGTTTATACTGGGAGAGATTGGTCCATACTGATTTATACTGGTTGATACTGGTTTGAACTGGTCCGTACTGGTTTGTGCTAGTTTATACTGGTTTATATTGCTCTGTACTGGTCCAAACTGGTTTGTACTGGTTTGTACTGGTCCTAACTGGTCTATACTAGTTTATAGTAGTTTATACTGGTTTACGTTGGTTTATACCAGTCCATACTGGTCCATACTGGTCCCAACTGGTCTGTACTGGTTTATACTGGTCCATACCGGTTTATACTGGTTTATACAGGTCCGTACTGGTCCCAACTGGTTTATACTGGTTTATACTGGTTTATACTGGTTCATACCAGTTCATAGTGGTTTATACCGGTTTTATACTGGTCCATACTGGTCCGTACTGGTCCATACCGGTTTATACCGGTCTGTACTGGTCGCAACTGGTTTATACTGGTTCATACTGGTTTATACTGGTCCGTACTGGTCCCAACTGGTTTATACTGGTTCGTACCGGTTTATACTGGTCCATACTGGTCCATACTGGTTTATACTGGTCCGTACCGGTTTATACTGGTTTATAGTGGTTTATACTGGTCTATACCAGTCCGTACTGGTCCATACTGGTCCATACTGGTCCGTACCGGTCCATACTGGTCCATACTGGTCCGTACCGGTCCCAACTGGCCCATACTAGTCCGTACTGGTCCATACTGGTTTATACTTGTTTATAGTGGTTTATATTGGTTCATACTTGTTCATACTGGTCCCAACTGGTCCATACAGGTCTGTACTGGTTCATACTGGTCCGTACTGGTTCATACTGGTCCGTACTGGTTTATACTGGTCCGTACTGGTTTATACTGGTTTATACTCGTTTGTACTCGTTTATAGTGGTTTATATTGGTTCATACTGGTCCATACTGGTCCCAACTGGTCCGTCCCGGTCTCCCCGCAGTGTAGCCATCCGCGAGGCCGCCACCAGCAACCTGCGCAAGCTGGTGGAGCGCTTTGGGCACACCTGGGCACAGGGCACCATCGTGCCCAAGGTGCTGGCCATGGCCGCCGACCCCAACTACCTGCACCGCATGACCACGCTCTTCTGCATCAACGTGGGTACCTGGGCACACCTGCGGGCACCTGGGCACACCTGGGCACACCTGAGATACACCTGGGCGGGCACCTGGGGGCACCTGGGTACACCTGGGCACAGCTGAGAGGCACAGGAACACACCTGGGCACACCTGGGCAGACACCTGGGTACATCCATAGTACACCTGGGCACACCTGAGAGGGATAGAACCACACCTGGGCACACCTGGGCACACCTGAGATACACCTGGGGGCACCCACAGCACACCTGGGCACACCTGAGAGGGACAGGAACACACCTGGGCACACCTGGGTACACCTGGGCACACCTGAGAGGGACAGGCACACACCTGGGCACACCTGAGAGGGATGGAACCACACCTGGGATACACCTGGGCACACCTGGGGGGGCACCTGGGGGCACCTGGGGGCACCTGAGAGGGATAGAACCACACCTGGGCACACCTGGGGGCACCCACAGCACACCTGGGCACACCTGAGATACACCTGGGCACACCTGAGAGAGACAGGAACACACCTGGGCACACACCTGGGCACAGGGCACCATCGTGCCCAAGGTGCTGGCCATGGCCGCCGACCCCAACTACCTGCACCGCATGACCACGCTCTTCTGCATCAACGTGGGTACCTGGGCACACCTGGGGGCACCTGGGCGGGCACCTGGGCACACCTGAGATACACCTGGGCACACACCTGGGTACATCCATAGTACACCTGGGTACACCTGGGTACACCTGAGATACACCTGGGCACACCTGGGTACACCTGAGATACACCTGGGCACACCTGAGAGGAATAGAACCACACCTGGGCACACCTGGGCACACCTGGGTACACCTGGGGTACACCTGGGCACACCTGGGTACATCCATAGTACACCTGGGTACACCTGGGCACACCTGAGATACAGCTGGGCACACCTGGGTACACCTGAGAGGGACAGGAACACACCTGGGCACACACCTGGGCACAGGGCACCATCGTGCCCAAGGTGCTGGCCATGGCCGCCGACCCCAACTACCTGCACCGCATGACCACGCTCTTCTGCATCAACGTGGGTACCTGGGCACACCTGGGGCACCTGGGCGGGCACATGGGCACACCTGAGATACACCTGGGTACATCCACAGTACACCTGGGGGCACCTGAGAGGGACAGGAACACACCTGGGCACACCTGGGCACACCTGGGCATGAGTGATGGAGGTCCCCAGTCCCTGTCCCATCTCACCTGTCCATGTCTCACCTGTCCCACCTGTCCGTCTGTCCATCTCACCTGTCCCACCTGTCCCACCTCACCTGTCCCACCTGTCCCTCACCTGTCCATGTCCCACTTGTCCCACCTCACATGTCCATGTCCCACCTGTCTGTCTGTCCCTCATGTCCCATCTCACCTGTCCCACCTCACCTGTCCATGTCCCACCTGTCCATGTCCCACCTGTCCATGTCCCACCTGTCCATGTCCCACCTGTCCATGTCCCACCTGTCCATGTCCCACCTGTCCCATCTCACCTGTCCGTCTGTCTCACCTGTCCATGTCCCACCTGTCCGTCTGTCCCTCATGTCCCTCACCTGTCCGTCTGTCCCACCTGTCCCATCTCACCTGTCCCACCTCGCCTGTCCAGTGTCCCACCTGTCCATGTCCCACCTGTCCCATGTCCCACCTGTCCCATCTGTCCATGTCCCACCTGTCCACCTGTCCATGTTCTCACCTGTCCCTCTCCTGTCCATGTCCCACCTGTCCCATCTCACCTGTCCCACCTGTCCGTCTGTCCCACCTGTCCCACCTGTCCGTCTGTCCCACCTGTCCCATCTCACCTGTCCCTCACCTGTCCCACCTGTCCCACCTCACCTGTCCATGTCCCACGTGTCCCTCACCTGTCCATCTGTCCATGTCCCACACTGTCCATCTGTCCATGTTCTCACCTGTCCCACCTGTCCGTCTGTCCCACCTGTCCCACCTGTCCATCTCTCACCTGTCCATGTCCCACCTGTCCGTCTGTCCCTCACCTGTCCATGTCCCACCTGTCCCACCTGTCCATCTCTCACCTGTCCATGTCCCACCTGTCCATCTGTCCATCTCTCACCTGTCCATGTCCCCAGGTGCTGTCCGAGGTCTGTGGCCAGGAGGTCACCACCACGCAGATGCTCCCGACCGTGCTGCGCATGGCGGCCGACGCCGTGGCCAACGTGCGCTTCAACGTGGCCAAGAGCCTGCAGCGCATCGGGCCCCATCCTGGACAGCGGGTACTGCTTATACTGGTTTATACTGGTTTATACTGGTTTATACTGGGAACGGGGGATTTATACTGGTTTGGGGTCATTATACTGGGTTATACTGGTTTATAATGGTTTATAATGGTTATACTGGTGAGCCGCAGCGCATCGGGACCATCCTGGACAGCGGGTACTGGTTTATACTGGTTTATACTGGTTTATACTGGTTTGTACTGGTTTGTACTCGGAGCGGTGATTTGGGGTGGTTTTAATAGGTTATAGTGGTTTATAATGGTTTATAATGGTTTATACTGGTGAGCCCCAGCGCATCGGGCCCATCCTGGACAGCGGGTACTGGTTTATACTGGTTTATACTGGTTTGTACTGGTTTGTACTGGGAGCGATGATTTGGGGTGGTTTTATTGGGTTTTAATGGGTTTTAATGGGTTTTAATGGTTTATAATGGTTTATACTGGTTATATTGGGGTCCTGCAGCGCATCGGGCCCATCCTGGACAGCGGGTACTGGTTTATACTGGGTTATACTGGTTTGTACTGGTTTATACTGGGTTATACTGGTTTGTACTGGGAACGATGATTTGGGTGGTTTTATTGGGTTTTAATGGGTTATAATGGTTTATACTGGTTTATAATGGTTTATACTGGTGAGCCGCAGCGCATCGGGCCCCATCCTGGACAGCGGGTACTGGTTCTTACTGGTTTATACTGGGTTATACTGGTTTGTACTGGTTTGTACTGGGAATGGGGATTTTGGGGTGGTTTTATTGGATTATACTGGTTTATAATGGTTTATAATGGTTTATACTGGTTATATTGGGGTCCTGCAGCGCATCGGGCCCATCCTGGACAGCGGGTACTGGTTTATACTGGGTTATACTGGTTTATACTGGTTTGTACTGGTTGTACTGGGAATGGGGGTTTATACCGGTTTGGGTGGTTTTATTGGGTCATACTGGTTTATACTGGTTTATAATGGTTTATAATGGTTTTTACTGGTTATATTGGGGTCCTGCAGCGCATCGGGCCCATCCTGGACAGCGGGTACAGCTTATACTGGTTTATACTGGTTTATACTGGTTTATACTGGTTTGTACTGGTTTGTACTGGGAATGGGGATTTATACTGGTTTGGAGCGGTTTTATTGGGTTATACTGTTTATAATGGTTTATACTGGTTTATAATGGGTTATACTGGTGAGCCGCAGCGCATCGGGCCCATCCTGGACAGCGGGTACTGGTTTATACTGGTTTATACTGGTTTATACTGGTTTGTACTGGGAATGGCGATTTGGGGTGGTTTTATTGGGTTTTAATGGGTTATACTGGTTTATAATGGTTTATATGGTTATATTGGGGTCCTGCAGCGCATCGGGCCCATCCTGGACAGCGGGTACTGGTTCTAACTGGTTTATACTGGTTTATACTGGTTTGTACTGGTTTGTACTGGGAGCACTGGTTTGGGGTGGTTTTATTGGGTTTTAATGGGTTATACTGGTTTATAATGGTTTATAATGGTTATATTGGGGTCCTGCAGCGCATCGGGCCCATCCTGGACAGCGGGTACTGGTTTGTACTGGTTTATACTGGTTTGTACTGGTTTGTACTGGAACGATGATTTGGGGTGGTTTTATTGGGTTTTAATGGGTTATACTGGTTTATAATGGTTTATACTGGTGAGCCGCAGCGCATCGGGCCCATCCTGGACAGCGGGTACTGGTTCTAACTGGTTTATACTGGTTTATACTGGTTTATACTGGTTTATACTGGTTTGTACTGGGAACGATGATTTGGGGTGGTTTTATGGGTTTTAATGGTTTATAATGGGTATACTGGTTTATACTGGTTTGGGTCACACACCCGTCCATGTCCCACCTGTCCGTCTGTCCCACCTGTCCGTGTGTCTCACACTGTCCGTCTGTCCCACCTGTCCCACCTGTCTCACCTGTCCGTCTGTCCCACCTCACCTGTCATGTCCCACCTGTCCGTGTGTCCCCACCTATCCGTCCGTCCCACCTGTCCGTGTGTCCCACCTGTCCCATCTCACCTGTCCGTCCATGTGTCCCCACCTGTCCATGTCCCACCTGTCCCGTCTGTCCCCACCTGTCTCACCTGTCCATCTGTCCCACCTGTCCGTGTGTCTCACCTCACCTGTCCGTCTGTCCCACCTGTCCGTGTGTCTCACCTCACCTGTCCGTCTGTCCCACCTATCTGTCTGTCCCACCTGTCCCACCTCACATGTCCGTGTGTCCCACCTGTCCTTCTGTCTCACCTGTCCCACCTGTCCGTCTGTCCCACCTGTCTGTCTGTCCCACCTGTCGGTCTGTCCCACCTGTCGTCTGTCCCACCTACACCTGTCCGTCTGTCCTGTCCCCCCGCAGGACGCTGCAGACGGAGGTGAAGCCGGTGCTGGAGAAGCTGACGCAGGACCAGGACGTCGACGTCAAAATATTTCGCTCAGGAGGCGCTGACAGGTGAGGGGGACACCTGGGGACACCCAAAACACACCTGGGACACACCTGGGGACACCTGGGGACACCTGGGACACCTGGGGACACCTTAGACACACCTGGGGACACCTGGGGACACCCAAAACACACCTGGGGACACCTGGGGGGATCTGGGGACACCTGGGGACACCTGGGGGTACATGGGGACACCTGAGGACACCTGGGACAGGTGAGGGGACACCTGGGTCAGGTGAGGGGACACCTGGGTCCGGTGAGGGGAACCTGGGGACACCTGGGGACACCCAAAATACACCTGGGACACCTGGGGACACCTGAGGGGACAATAATGGGCACAGGGGGCACCTGGGACACACCTGGGACACAACTGGAGACACCTGGGACACCTGGGGGGGATCTGGGGACACCTGGGGACACCTGGGCACACCTGGGACACCTGGGGGGGGACCTGGGGACAGCTGGGGACACCTGAGTGGAAAATAATGGGCACAGGGGGCACCTGGGCACACCTGGAGGGCATTTGGGACACACCTGGGCACACCTGGGGGGATGTGAGGGGACCTGGGCACACCTGAGGGGACAATAACGGGCAACACGGGGGCACCTGGCAACACCTGAGCACCACCTGGGACACCTGGGGACACCTGGGACAGGTGAGGGGACACACCTGGGGACAGCTGGGGACACCTGGGGACACCTGGGGACACCTGGGGACACCTGGGGACACCCAAAATACACCTGGGGACACCTGGGGACACACCTGGGGACAGCTGGGGACAGCTGGGGGGACCTGGGGACACCTGGGACAACCTGGGACAGGTGAGGGCACACCTGGGGACACCTGGGATAGACCTGGGGACACCTGGGACAGGTGAGGGGACACCTGGGGACACCTGAGGGGACAATAACGGGCACAGGGGGCACCTGGGATACACCTGGGGACACCTGGGACAGGTGAGGGCACACCTGGGGACACCTGGGTCACCTGGGCACACCTGGGGACACCTGGGGCACCTGGGGACACCTGGGGGCACCTGGGGACACCTGGGGACACCTGGGCACACTTGGGGGGGGCACCTGGGACTCTATGGGGACACCTGGGGGGATCTGGGCACACCTGGGGACACACCTGGGCACACCTGAGGGGACAATAATGGGCACAGGGGGCACCTGGGCACACCTGGGGACACCTGGGGACACACCTGGACACCTGGGGCTCTCTGGGCACACCTGTAAGGGACACCCAGGGGACACGGAGGGCCTTGGGTGTGGCACCCAGGTGTGCCCAGGTGTGCCCAGGTGTGCCCAGGTGTACTCTGGGTGTGCCCAGCTGTGCCCAGGTGTATTCTGGGTGTGCCCAGGTGTGCCCAGGTGTGTTCTGGGTGTGCCCAGCTGTGCCCAGCTGTGCCCAGGTAACCCCTCCCCCTCTCTCCCCGCAGTGCTGGCGCTGGCCTGACCCCGGCCCCCTTTGGGCCCCGCCCCCCCCCGCATGAACCGGAGCTGCGACCGCCCCTCCCCCACCCCCCCCACCCCCCCTTCAGGACGGTGCCGCCCCTCCCCCCACATCCGCCCCTCCCCCCCCCCCCCCCCCCCGCTGTTCGTTCATTAACTCCTTAATTAATTAACGACCGTTGATTTCGCCGTTTAATAAAAACCACAACGAGGCTCCGGTGTCGTTCTTTGTTTGAATGGGGGAAGGGGGGTCACGTGGTGCGAAATTTAATTAAACTGTGATAAAATAAAATTTAAAAATAATTTTTAATTAAATTTTTAATTGAAAGCGCGCTGGCCCTTTAAATTACAGCCACGCCCCTTTCCGCGCGCAAGCGCAGACGAGAAGTCACCCCCACCGCTTCGCGCCTGCGCGCCAGCTGTCTTCTAAGAGGCGACCATAAAAGGTAAACCACGCCCACCGCTTCGCGCATGCGCGCAGCGGTCTCTACAGGCGACACTGAAAGGCAACCCACCCAGGCTTTGCGCATGCGCACAGCTGTCGCGGTCAGGCCACGCCCCCCGTTCCCCTCAGGCCGTGCGCGCGGGCGGGAGCAGCGGGAAAGGAACCGGAAGCGGCCTCAGGAGCCCTCAGGGACTCCCGGAGCCACAAAAACCTCCCCGGGAACCCCAAAAACATCCTCGGAACCCCAAAAACCTTTCCGGAACCCCTAAAACCTTCCCGGGAGCCACAAAAACCTTTCCGGAATCCCTAAAACCTCCTCGGGAGCCACCAAAACCTCCCCGGGAACCCCTAAAACCTCCTCGGGAACCCCAGAAACCTTCCCGGGAGCCGTTCGGGGCCTCGCCGGGACCCCCTCAGGAGCCTCCGGGAGCCCTCAAGAACCTCCGGGAGCCCTCAAGACCCTCCGGGAGCCCCTCAGGAACCTCCGGGAGCCCTCAAGACCCTCCGGGAGCCCCTCAGGAACCTCCGGGAGCCCTCAAGACCCTCCGGGACCCCTCAAGACCCTCCGGGAGCCCCTGCGGAGCCTCCGGGAGCCGCAAAAACC